>JAAGNO010024078.1:3887-30547 GCA_033439905.1 Ceryle rudis
CTTCAACTCACTTATTAAAAAACAGCCATGCTTGGCAACCCGCCTCACTACTGGGTTAGGGCAAGTGGATAAAAATGATTTAATGTTATTAAACACAGGTTTTTTTTTTTTTTTTTTTTTTTAGATTTTGAGGAAAGCCAAGGTTTGAAAAATGTGAAAGTATGTTTTTCCAAAACATACACAGATTTCATGCAGTGTGGGGACTCCATTGCATTCTTATTTCTAGAAATAATGAGTAGATTTCTGTAAGGCTACTGAAGTACTGTTTGAACGGATCTCATGAGCATCATGATAACTGTTATTTAAAATTAATTTTTATTTTAAAATTTAGATTTATGTTGCATGCATTCTGAAGGAGAACAAATAAAACAGGTAGTTCTGATATATACAACTTCCACTATCAAACAACTTTAGCTGCAAGTTTCAATTCAGCTAACTAGTGAATTTCCTAGTACATAGCTGAAGTAAATGTTGCCCAGCAACAGTAAGTGAAAGCCTTACACCACCTACAAGTTCAGTTGTTAGGAAACATTATCATTTAACCTCAACACTGTTCTCCAAAACAACTTCTTGGCTTAAACTTTTCCTTTGTGCTTCTTTATATAGGGACCAGTTTTAAGAGACAAGCAATTACCTAAGGCACCCAGAACAGAGATGAAGTCGTTCAGGGATAAGTTTAAGTTATAACACTAATCACTCAATGACAAAACTGTGCCTTAGCTTGTAACTTCCAACAAGCACTTCTGCTCACTCAGTTTCCTTTGGACCGCACAACATTTTTTTCACTCAGACTATTTTAATCACAATTCTTTCTTCATAGCAGTCCATTTCATTGTATAATCTATTGGAGAAAAAGAAATCAGATGAGAAGAAAATTACATTAAAGGTCTTGACTTCAAGTCGTTTGTCAGACAAGACTGCTGCTGAAGCAATTAGGAGATTTGACTGAAAAATAATATAGTTGAAATGTCTAATTTGCCAGCAGAGAATGGGGATGGGTTTTGTCCAGTCCTCTGCTAAGCAGCGAGTACAGACATTAAGAGCATTTGAATCCTTTACCTCTATCTTCTATTATAAGCATTCCAGGAGAGCATGAGACTTCCGTGACCTACTGAACTTCTATAGTAGTATTAATGAATCTCTCCAGTGAGCAAGCAGTGTACTCTTCAGCCAGCATGGATTTATAACAGGTCAGCTGGATTTTCACAAGTCGTTCATTTCTTTCATCAATCAGTACTGCTTCAATTCTGATTTACCTATTCTGCATCCAAAATTAAAGCCATCTAAAGACTATTATATAGGCAAAATCTAAGGAAAGGGGGCTGGTACATTTTTATGAGGAATTTATTGACCGTTTCTTTTATGATGTCTTTATGATGTAAGCCACAGTTCTCAGGAGCTTCCCCAGATACCACACCCCATCTGCCCATGCTCCTGTCTCATCACTCCCTACTGCATCCTCCCTGTTACCTTAGGGAAATGTCAGGATCTTTCCTTCAGGATTTTGTGTATGGTAACAGCATGGAAATGACACAGGAAAAGTTTCAAAGCTCCTTCAAAACAATTTGGTGCATACTTTGCCAAGGGGTATACAACAGTGAATCATAGAATATAGAATAATAAATGGTTTGTCTTGGAAGGGACCTTAAAAAACCCAACAGCAAAACAAGGAAACACAAACCACCTGCAAAATCTGTACAGCACTCACACCATCTACTATTATTTTGATTTAGATGTTTAAGTTAGAACCTACTTTTTTTAGTGAAGAATAGTGTGCAAAAGGGTATGATGCAGCTACTCTCAGTCAGCTATGAACATTCCGGTACACCTCATGGTGTAATGCAGCTTCATGCAGAGGTACCAGGTCAGTTACTTATGTGGCTGCACATTACATAGCCTTGCACTTGTGTCAGAGCTTACCATCTCAGGCTTCACACTATGTTTATATGGTTGTGCAGTAACCAGGTCTGGAGGCAGCTGGTTCATCACTGCCCTGGGATCTTTTCACTGCAGTATGGTAGACTAGAAATATCACATTAGCCTGCAGCAGCTGACAACCTTTTGTCTTTTTTTCTTTGAGTAAGGCAGATCTTTCAGTACATTTGTATCTTCAGAATCACATTCCCATGCAAGGCCAGGATATAGCCCAAGCAGTTGTGCTTGATTATTTGCTTCAATAAAGCTATTATTTTATCTTTTCTGGTCAGCTTGGTTAACAGACTTTTTCTGAGCCAACTCTACAGTTCATATCTTACAAACAACACAATTATATAAAGTTGGATCTGTTCTCAGGCAAAATACAAATATTTTCATGTTCCCACAAGTTTCCTTCTGCAAATCCTTTCAGAAAAACAAAGAAAAGAAATCAAACCCAACCCTTGTCTCCCAACATCTCGGTACTTGGTCATGCAACACAACAATAAAGATTTCCCAAACCATTTAACAGATTTGGTAGCTATTTCTGTTATACAGGTGATCTGTTTGACCACAGCATTCCTAAAAATTCCTTATCTGTAAAAATGTACTCAGAAAAATTGAGACCACTTGGAAGAATTTTTAATTCTTCTTGCTTCTATGTCAAGCATTCAGTTCTCATTTTAAGAGTTCTGCAAATGGCTAGCATCAGGGCTCTGTCAGTGTTTGACAACATTACATGGCTCCGATCCTGTTGCATGAAATCAAGGTAAGTTTTGATATTCACTACAGTTACATTAGCTCTGATATTATAACCATGCTTATTTCCCAAGAAAGGTTCTTGTTTCTCTTTATATTCATACTGCAATTTTCTAAGGTAAGAGCATAGTTCTGTTCAGAGCCTATAGTGTTCTTGTTTGCCTAATGAAATGTAGTTGTATTTCAGAGTGTGTGAAAGGACAAGCATTTTGCCTAGTGTAATCCCTTGAATACTTTGAAAAGGAAAAGCCAAGATAGAAACAAAAATAAAACCTGGAAACATAGCTGAATTCCACAGTTTATTCCTAGCTATATTGCTGATACATTACTTTTTAAAAAATATACATTAAATAATAATTCATATTCACCAGATCTGGTGTCCTCCTATTTTTCTCATCTCTAAGTTATACTGAACACATATTCATGATGAGTTATGCTAAAACATGATATGATTAATGTTTATGAACTGGAAGTTTTGTAAACATCTTGTTGTTGTGGTTTTATGTTTTGTTTTGGGGGGTTTGTTTGTTTGGGTTTTTTTGTTTGTTACGGTTTTGGTTCTGGTTTGTTTGGTTTTGGTTTTTTTTAATCCCATGTATGTTTTCCTTATGTCAAGTTTTCATTCTTGGTAATATTCAGGATGGGCTATGCTATGACTTCCCATGACACTGCACTCATTAGCAGTTCTGTAGATACCTTCTTCAAGTGCCAGACTCTAGGGTCCCTTCTGCACTTCTGATTTAGGTAGAACTCCACATTGATTTCATTTGAGAGTTTCTCTTGAGCAAGGGTTCTAAAAGCTTGTGCATTTTCATTTGCAGAGCCTCCTGTCAAAGAGTGAAAAGTACACAGACAGAATGAATTAAACAACAGTAATAAAAATTAATCTATTTGTAGTCAGTTCCCACTGGAAGAAAAAATTGCTCTTTTATACTAATGGTAGTGTTTTCTGATGATAACTATGAATTAACAGTAGTTTCAAGACATAACATACTACAGACAACCAGTGTGTTCCCTGACAGTACTTGCACTACATCACTGAAGTGAGTACAGGTATAGTCCTTTGCTCCTTTTATAAACCCAAGGAAACAATCCTCCAAAACACTGGAATTTTAAATAAAAATCTTAATGATGTTTTTTCAAATAGAAAGATAAGCTTGTTACAGAAGGCTAAGTGGCAGAAGACACTTACTAGAGATTGACCTCCTGTAACAACCCCTTGCAAAGACCAAAGTACCCAGAACAGATATTAAAATGCTGTTCCACTTGATCTTCACCAAGGATCAAGATTCACTCTGTTTTATATCTAATCTATGTAATGAGATTCTTCATTTAAGTCCTCCAACTAGCAACAACTAATTAGGTCAAATTAACAGCACATATGCTACTGGATCTATTTTGAGTTTAAACCCTTAAGATGGAGATACCCTTCTCTTTAAAGGTAGCAACTATTGGCTGTTAAAAGTAAAAAGACAACTTTATGTTGTGCTGTGTTTGCTTTTCTTTTAGTCAGACCAACATTAAGCTCAACATTAAGACAGATTTCCGGTGGCCTTCAATGTGATATTCATTTTCTCGTCACCTGTGCTCTGCTTTCATCCTATACAATTTACATAAACCTGTATAATGCTATTTAGCTTATGCCCCACTGTTACTATAAATAGATGAACTGGAAATTCAGCTTAGTAAAGCAACTTAATTCTTTTTTTGTCTCATTCTTTCTTCCTGCTTAAACACTCTGCATGTGCTTCTGTGCATGAAGGTGTGAAAGAGAGATTGTGTACTCAAAAGGAATTTTAAGAGATAAGTGTTATGGTTCTTATAAATGATTAGGGGAAACACATTTTTCTGAGCTGATGCAAAAGTAGGTGCCTAACAACCCTAAATATCAACAACCTAAATAAATAAATATCAACAACCCTAAATAAATAAATATCAACAACCCTAAATATCAACAACCCTAAATATTAGAGCTGCTCCTGTGTATGTGTGTGTATGTTTGTGTGTGCACACGTGTGTGTGTATGTTTGTAAATGTAGAGAACTGGGAATTCTTTCTTTTTTAAAAAAAAAGAGACAGAAAGTTTTTACATTTGTCCTCGTGTGAGACAATCTGAGAGATGTGTAGTCAGGTGGTGATGTTACTAAGACTACATCTCATACCTTTCACATATAGTCATCCTTCTTTGTGTTTTCATTTACTTGTTCAACACCCTGTTTGCTTATTAGTCAAGATTACAGTTTAAAATTAGGTTGTTTCTTTAATAACCTACAAATGAAATTAAAAATCTCATAGAACACAGAGTATCTCTACTTAGAAGTGATTCATAAGTATAATCTCTTCTTTTTTAAACAAAAATTAAAATGATGCTTAGATTTTGTGTAAAAGTAAGCATTTTTTTATCACAAGATTTGTTTGCAAGAATGATAAAAGATACAGTAGTTTAAATATAGGTCTGTATGCCTAAAAATTAACTGTATATTTGGTACAGCTATTTTTACAGCACCTTAGCAGTTAATCCCTGAGAATGCCTCCTGTCCTCAGCAGACATAGCATTTTAAAGCACAGAAGCACATTCCTCTTTAAGGAGAGATTACGATTGTTTTTAACAATAGACTGAGTTTTTAGAAGCCTGACTACATCTGTTATAGACTGAGCCTTTAGTCTGAAATATATCTTATTTCTCTAAACAAGGTTAAGTGCTATTTTTCTTTCCCTAATCCTGCTTAGCAAATCAACACAGTAGTCTGGGCAGTTTAAATATTCCAGTTAAATGGGAGAAAGGTCACTACAAGATTACTGAAAAGGTATCAGGTGACACTAAAGGGCAAATGCATTTTTCTAAAGGATTTCCTAAAGGCTATCCAAAGGATTTTAGGGAATACAAGGCATTACTAATATTAAATTAATAATCTGTAGGAATTTTCAGCTGCCAGCATAGTGATGAAAGCTGTGTTTAGTTTTGAAAGTAGGCTTTACAGCTTTTTCCAGCACTGAAGTACTCTTTTGGCCCCTCACCAGAGTCACCAAAAGCTGGGGGGCACTTCCACTTCCTTTAGTCCCAAGTGCCACTGTGCAGTGACCTGTGATGAATTCTGCCTCTTGGTATCCAGCTCTGCTCATTACACCACCTAATAAAAATTGCCCTGATTTCAGGGGAAATGTGTCCTACAGCACTGAATCCAGAGGTTAAGGAAGTCAACTGGATATTTTCTGTCAGCTGTACAGGGTTTTATGCCTGGCCTATAACTTTGGGACCTTTACATACAAGACATATGTGTCACTGATGGACCTGTTTGTTGTCATTTGCAATGGACCGTGCAGTCAGCAAGCTGCTTCTGGAGGTCAGTGTGTCCCCAAGACAAACTTACCCACCAAGCAAATACTGAAGAGAAATGGTCTATTGATGAAGCATTCCAAAATGTCATCTATATGTAATTATTAGGTTTTCCCCAAGAGCCCCAGGGGACTTTCTCTAAGGACCTAGTGGGAAGAGATTGCAATGATAATCCAGAAAGTGATGAGAACACTTTCTGAGGATGCAGGTATCACATACACCATCTCACACACCAGTATATACTGGGGCCACTCAGCTGGAAAGCAGCTTGGCAGAAATGGACTTGGGGGTCCTGGTGGACACCGAGTTGAGCATTAAGACAGTGATGTAGCCTCAGGGCAAAGAAGGCTAATGGTATCCTGAAATGTATTGGGAGAAGTTCTGCCAGCAGGTTGAGGGAGAGGTGGTCCTTCCCATCTGCTCAGAACTGATGAGACCACACCTGGAGTACTATGTCCTGTTCTAGACTCCACAGTACCAGAGAGACATGGACGTACAGAAGAGAGTTCAGTGAAGGGCCCCAAAGAGCATTAAGAGACTAGAGCATCTCTCCTGTGAAGAAAGGCTGAGAGAGGTGGGCTTCCTCATCCTGGAGAAGAGGAGGCTCATGGGGGGTTATTATTAATGTGTATAAATACCTGAAGGGACGGTGCAAAGAGGACAGAGCCAAGGACTTTTCCATGGTGGCCACTGACAGGACTAGAGGCAATGGGCATGACCTAAAATACAGGAACACCAGAAAACACTTTTTTACTGTGAGGGTGACTGATCAGTATCACAGGTTGCCCAGAGAGGATGTGGAGTTGTCAGCCTTGGAGATAACTCAAAATCCCTGTGGGCACAGTTCTGGGTAACCAGCTCTAGGTGGACCTGCTTGAGCAGGAGGGTTGGACTAGACGAACTTCAGAGTTCCTTTACAATATCAACCCTTCTGTGATGCTGCAATTCTGTGATATATGGGAAGGAGGCTGCAAACCATTCTGGCACAATGCCACTCCAAGCGGCTGGCTATGTGCAGGAACAGTCACCTCTATTTTCTACATTGTGTTAAAGAAAAAAAGAAAAATTATTGAGTCCGTCAAAGAAAAAGCTGATTGGATGATGCAAGATCTGCCCTAAGAAACGTATCTAATGATTGCAAAACATGAAAGTATAACTGCATCTTCTAATACGCTTGATCCTGCAGGAGTTAGATATGTTAGCAGGTTTTCATGCAATTACAGAACAATTAAAGGAATAATTACTTCAGACATTCTAGCTGGGCATACCTATGACTTGGGTGACAGAGAAAACCTCAACTCTGTCAACACTGATGTAGTTCTGATAAAATGAGTGAAACACCCCAGGTGTCTAGAAAATATGCCAAAATAAAAGAGATACAGAAACACTGTTTTAGCACTCAGGTTTATGCAGCAGTTGAATGGGAGATTTGAGGACTGCAGTTTGTATTTAGGGTTTAATTTGGTTGCCTAGATCACTCATGGAATCTGACCTAAACTGCAAAAATTTATGTGCAAGGGCAGAGAAATAAGAAAACTGTGCACTGTGAACCTTCTTCACAGACCTTTAAATATTCTTCCTAGAAACAATTTCATAGCATAGCTTTTGAAAGTTTTTATGTGCAATGATATGATACTGTAGCCTTTGCAGTTTTCATAGAAGTAAGTATTATTTCCTCTTTTAAATATTTTGTGGTTTATGGAACTTGTTTGCTCACAATGTTTTTTTCATTCACGTGATTAAACTAACAAAGCAATTAAAGAAAGGAAATGTGAACAGCATGGGCTACTATTCACCCACCGTATCATGATTTGGTAGCATCCTTGTGTGTGCCTCATATTATTGTGTCCTTATGATTTCAGTGAAGCTCTTCAAAGACCCATTATATTTAATGTTTCTCTTCACCTTATATAGTATTTCAATTACACACAGTAGATGAAATGCCATTCTAGAATTTCACTATTTGCAATGGATCAACCTAGGTTTTGAATAGATTTTCAAAACCTATTTATCATCAAGGGCAACTTTTTTTAACCTAAGGAGTTTTTTGCATGCATTTATGGTAATGAGTACAAGCTATTATGCACATCATAATACAAAGCAATTCAGCTGGTGTTATTTTCATAAATATTTAAAAGCTGGCACACCTACAGTGTAGTCTAGGGGTATTCAAGTAGAGTCATCTTACAAAAGGGAAAAGCTATGTGATCTTCATCCAAATAAACTTGGTTAAAATAGGAGTTTAGATGACACACTTGAGCTTTATTTTGAGTTAGCAACTTAAACTCAGGTTTAGAGATAATTAGAATAAAAATCTAAGACATCTTTTCTTCACTGCATTTTTAACATAGACCAGCTTATTTACTTTTAATTTAGAACAAGTTTTTCTCCCACAGTATAAACACAGTTTATGTGGGAATACACACATAACACAACTCCTAGGGGACTGCAACCACAATGCAGTCTTGGACATAACTTAGATCAGCCTCATCTACTGAAAGATGTTCCTGCCCATGGCAGAGGGGTAGATGATCTCTGAGGTCCCTTCAAACTATTCTGTGATTTTGTAATCAGCAAATACAGTATCACATTGAGTAGCCTGTATCTTACGGTGAGAACCACAACAGGCATACTTGGGAAACTGAACCTTTGCAGAATTGTGTCAAGAGAAATGTGAAATATGAATAGAAATACTGTATTGAGTCAATTGCTCCAAAAAGACTTCCTTTTCTATTTGTCCAAAAGTAGTGTTCACTATTAGACCATCAGACCGTGATCTTTTTTTTTTTCCTTGTATTTGTAAACTTCATCTGGCTAGATCCATTGTAAAATATATTTTTGCCCCCAATATAAGAACAGACAGCATGAGTTGAAGAGCCTTTTGATTACCTTTTTAGGTGTCCCTGTTTATTGGACACCCAAGTCTATATAGCCTTGGACAGGAACTGAAAACTCTTTTTAATCACAAACATGTCAATAAATGGAGCAAAGTCCTTTTTCTGTCCTTCCTGTTGGGTATCACTGTCTCCTGTAGGAAACTAACCTAGTCTGTTAGGAGCATTTGTGAAAGAAATAACCTTATGTATATTTGATGTGGTTGTTAAATGGTATTGTGCTTATCATTTGTGAATCACTGAAGCTTGCCTCTGTTTCATGGAGCTGGGTTTGGGGCCTAAAGGTTTATTTAATGGGCCATTAAACTTCCACCTGGCTATTTTGTTTCTTACACTTATCTATTTGTGTGTCCATTTGTAGATTTTCTAAAGCAGGTAAAAGCATGTGGTCCTTTCCATGATCCACTTAAGGTCACTGCAACTGTTATCCGTTTAAAATATACAAAGGACTCATGGTGATGAGCAACTAGTTCAAGGTAATTAAAGGGTAGAATTCCTCTTCTTCCTTTGCTTTTACATCTAGAACTAATGAACTATAAGCATAACAAATTGTAGCTTCATAGGAATGATTTGAGTACAAGATGTAGCAATAATTATTTTTTTAATCTTGAGAAAAAAGGACTTAGAATATTGTTTACTCATACAAAAATATTAGCATTAAACTACAGCATTATTGGAGGTATTCTTTAGGTTTCATTACTTGTGGTTTAATAATACAAAAAATAATATCATAGAATCATAGAATTATTGAATGGTTTGGATTGGAAGAACCTTTAAAGGTCATCTAGTCTAATTCCCCTGCAATAAGCAGAGGTATTTTCAACTAGATCAGGTTGCTTAGAGCCTCATCCAACTTAACCTTGAATGTTTCCAGGGATGGGGCATCTACTATCTCTCTGGGAAACCTGTTCCAGTGTTTCACCACCCTCATTGTAAAAAATTTCTACCATAAGCATATGTTTCATCTACAAGGAATGTTGGTTTTATGATTCTTCTTCTGACCAAAAAAAAAAAGATAAAAAAATCCTTCAGCTCAAAGCAATTGTTCACTTAGGAAATGAAACAAAGCTGATTTTCATCTGTAGCTTCATATGGAATTTCCTTCATGTACAAGCTCTCGTTTTCTGTTTCACTGCTTGCTAGAAAAATGCTTACCCTGTCTCAGTGAGCATGATATGCAAGCTACCCATCACATGTCTAACTGGTTACATATATAAGTTTTTAACCCCCAAAATTTAATCTTATTTCTGGTCTATTTAACCACATACTTTCAGCTTTTGTACTTCTACCTGGTCACATGAGTAGTGTCCCGGAAGACTGCACAGTTGACTACTCAGCTTTTACTGGTGAGCCATCCAGTCTTGAATTATCAGAAGTACAAATTGGTGAAATAACCACATCACAGTGGAAAAAGTAATGGATGAGCTAGGAGTTATATTAAGCTTTCCTGCTTATTGCACTGGGTTAGGTTACATCTCATCTAAAATACTGTTTTTCAACTAATTCTGAATGGCCAGTAAGCACAAAGGAAGTGTAGTAATGTATGAAGCACCAGTAGTACACCTGCTACTTGAGCAGTATGATGGATCCTCAAACTGAAGATTTTAAGGTCAACATAAGCAAAATTCAAGCAAAGCATTTTCCAAGATGGTCTGATTTAACCTCTGTCTGTTCCTGCTCAGCCCTGTCCAAGACTAACCTTTCCAATCAGTAAAATAGTTATTTGGAATATATACTAATATTGCTTATCTCCTCCACTTTAACCCTAATCCATTTATCTCTTTCTATACCCAGTTAATCAGTATTACTTTGCAAAAGAAAGATCCTTCTCTGTTGATATAACTGGTATACAGATAAAAACCTTTTTTTTTTATCTTAGATGTTGGCTGTTCCACTTGAGATGAACATTTCAGTAGCTTTTGAACTAAGAGACTGTCAGTAGCAGTTCAATAACCACATCAACAGCAATGGTTGTGCTGATACCCTTGTCAGAAAAGAACACACTGAATTTGTCATTTTCAGCTGCACGTAAATCCCCACCTCTGATGTTTCTATCTGTTGGCCTGCCATTTTCGTATAGAAGAATATACTTGCAAAAAACTAGTTACTTTTAAAGAGACAAGCATGGTCCTCATCCTTTGAACAACAATCAACTTGCTCAAGAAACTATGAAAAAAACTTCTCAGTGTCAAATTCTGTAATACTAACCAAACCAGAAGCCAATATGGCCTAAAATACAGGTGGGCAACATTTGTGAACATTCAGGCACAAGACATGAAGAATTTATGCAAAATTTGAATTTTCATGAAGCTGTAAAGAAAACAGGAAGAAAATCTTTAGAAAAGTTTTAAGTGGTTTAGAAAGGTTTTGTATCAGATCTGGAGAAATGGTCAGACTGATACCTTCTCAAGTGCATCTGAAACATCAGAAGGAAGCTTGTTAGGAAGCTAAGCAAAAGGTTTAGGCATTAAGGGAGAACATAGGTATGGTCTCGGTAGTTTTGAAAGTTATGAGAAGCATAGTTAACAGCTGGAAATCATTAGAAAAAACATCTCTCAGCTGAAAGAAAAATTGGTTTGAAAAAAAGTTGGTTTTGTTAAAAATGTGTGAAACCATTGAACAGTAATCAGACCTAGGGCACTGGTGACTTTCAGAATATAAATTTAACTAACTCTTCTGATTTTAACTTGGAAACAGAAAGATTTCACTTCCACCTCCAGATAGGAGCTGCTTACAAGACCTATCCACAACAGTGAAACTCATGAGATATCATTTTGAGAGAGGTGATTCTGAAGACAAAAGAAGAGCTCTACCGTAGTTCAAAAAATATTATACATATTGACTGGAGGACACTATATGTGCAGTGTTCTAAATCTCTGTACACATCAGAATGGTTACTTCTTTATCACAGACAAAACTCATGCTTTTTTTTTTTGTTCTAACCTGCTAGGTAAAATTCCAAGTGCAAATACTCTGGCTTTCAGAAGCATTTTTATATCTACTGGGAACCAAACGTGTTCTATAAGCTCTATTACTGAAAGTATTTTGATGACTTTTTTTCTAGGTGAAGAGTATCTTCAGAACCCTATATAGTGGAATTTAAGACACAGGGAAAGAAAATGCCTGTTTTGTGCAAAATTCTGAAATACATTGTTTGCAATTCTTGCAAGGATGTATCTAAAGAGAAAAACCACAAATCTCCATGAATTGTCACCTACCAGAAACAAAAATCTGTTTGCTATCACAGCAAATATATCTTTGGCTTTCTTTTCTCAACACTTAGCTGTTGGTTGCTCTATTACCTTCACATTCAGAACTGACTTCATTTTGATACAGGGGGGTAACTTGAACAAGGTCAAAGAGATGAATAATCTCCACTGACTGAATTGCCTTTCCCGTGATACAGCACTCTTACCTCATAACAGGGTGGTTTTAGTCTTACCTTTTAAATAGCTTGAATCTTCCACTACACCATCTCACTGACTCAAAAGGAAGATTGACAGCATGATTAGGGCTCAAAGTTCACCTGTAGATAAAAGCAAAGACATTTTAACTTTTGAAATCTGTTTGATATGCCCAATCATCATTTGGTAATGCTGGCGAAATAGCTGGTGCAATCTGGTGCTTTTTCTTCCTTCCCTCTCTGAGATACCATCCATATTGTGGGTATGATGGCAGCAAAGTCATGGAAACAGCTATTAACACTTGGCAGTTTGCAGGTATGAATGTGTGCATTGTTCATTTTAAAACTGCTGGGTTTGGACTTTGAGGAAGTAGGAAACACTATCACTGCAAAGGTAGCAAATACAGAAAACCACCAGGAAAAATTTCATGACTATCCAAAAAGGTTTGGCCATATTTACTAAAAGAAGTGAACAAGGTAAACATGGTAAAGTAATTTAAGTCTCCCAATTAATACAGAAAAAACAACTACTTTACTGAATATTATCTAAGGCAACTGTGCTTTCAAAGGGCATTTCTTTTCAGGAAAAAAATACAATAGATGGAAGTTAGCAGATATAAATCACAATTAAGTGCATTGAATTTTCAATGAATTTGACATGGTGGAGACAGGGTGGGACGCCGGTGATATCAGTTTACTTTTCTGTGCAAGATGTTGTTCTACAAAAATAATAGACCATAAAGGAAATAAAAAGAGAACATAAAAATCAGCAGCATATTGTTTGTGGTATAGGTGGTAAAACAATGCTCCAGAGCCTAATGGCTGCAGACAGTATATAAATCTTGTCATATATAATGAAAAGCAAGAATATAAAAAGAGATGTGAACAACTGGTTAGAGTAGGCTTAGGTCATACATAATGTGCTTTAAGTAATGCTTTCTAAATATTCCAACGGTATTTCCAGCTTAAGTTGCCTGTTCTCAGTATGCAACAGCTAATACATGTCTAAAGGGATATTCTGTTAAAAAATAGTTTTGTTAAATAAATAGGGATTTTAGAAAACCTACCTTCAAATATTGATGGTAAAATGGATGAAAACATGGGCTGGACTGACTGAGCAAGCAAGAGTGAGGTTTGCCATATAAACTCTACTTTGCTCTATTCTTATAATTGAAGAATTTCTTATTCTTGTTAAAATTGCCATGATTTTGCACTTGGAATTTCTTCCTTAGAAACTTCCCTTTAGAAGACAGGACCAAGCTGGAGAAATATCTTATAATTCGTATAATTATACAGCATTTTGAAAAGTAAACTAATTTTCCTTCTAATATGGATAAACTAAGACACGGGGAGAGGCAATGACTTTCCCAATAGAACCTGTGAAATGCTGGAAAACCTCTGAATAAAATAAATCTTGCAACCCTGTCCCCCAGTTCACAAGACAAAGGGAATGGTTTATTTAATTTATACTGAAGAAATAATTTACTTCAGTTTAAGTTATGGATCCAGGGACAGGATTTTTTAAACTCATCTGTAATGTCACAGGTAGTGGCTGTCCACTGTCTGATCTTTCTTCGCATTCCTGCAATATAGAAAAACATTACAATTTTAGACTGCTGCAACAACCCTCACACCCATATCACAGCTTACAGTTTAATGTAACTTTCCTGTCTTACAAAAATTCTTCCCATTTCTATTAATTCATATGCACCCATACCTTTGACAGAAACTATGTTTATAGGTAGGGCAACATAGGGAAAGGGTTGTAGATCTATGCTGGGATGTATCACAAACAAGTAGAATAATGTGCAACACGATTTATGCTACTTTTACTGTGTGCTTTCACAAATGTACTGTGAGATGTTCAGTGAAAGGCAGGAAAAATTAGAGTCCATTAATCTTTGGACATTTGTTTGACTCTGATATAATAACAATTCTTGAAATGAACTCATTGATATTTATTGCCAGCAATAAAGAGACGGTTTAGCTTCTCTTTTTGTACATGCACATAATTACATGAAAATTATCATGAGGATGTGTCCATGCCTATTACTCTAGTTCTTCTCCAAAACTTCAGATGACAAAACAGTCTCTCTTCAAAACAGCAGCTTTTGTTCCTTGGGCATAAATCTCATTATGCTATTGTTTCATCTATAATTGGGTGTATCATATAATTAAGAGCTGACATATTGGTTGGATTATTCTTTATGACTTTCTCAGAATGTAAAAGACTGACAGCTTTCATATTCATGTCTGATGGCAAAGATAAAGAGATCAGCACCTATTATGTAAAAGTTTTTTCCTTCTCTATTTATGATGCTTTTTAAGACCAATGTTGTTCAGCAATATCCAAACACTTCTTTTTTCTTCTGTCTTCCTTTCCTTCTCCCTGCTACACACACTGCTAGTGAACTGGAAAATGCAGTATTCTTTCCTCTGCTCGCATCTATTTATTTTTGATGGTAGTTTGAAGGTTTGTCTGCTCAGGGTACAACAGCTAGAGTGTTGTGCTGGTTTTGCTGAAGACCAGGAGAGTTCTGCAACTTGCCAAGATGCCACAATTTTGCACCCAGACTCTCTTCCTTAGAAACTTGACTTAAGATGCAAAGGCAAAATCAGGAAAAAAAAAAAAAAATAGAAGAAAGTATTAATTGTCTGATACGTTAACACATAGTGAACTGGCCTAATGAGACATCATTAAAACTCAATCTCAAAAGTGTTAAGCCTGAATCTGTTTGGCAAAGAAGTAACATTACAATTAGAAGCAATCTTTACTGTCAGAAGAGAATCAATAGACTAACTTGCCCACACTACTGATGGCGTTAACAGCATAGAGAGCAAATTACATGGCAATGGCCATTTTTGAATCACTAACATGACTACATCATTCATGCATTTGCACTAGCTGGCACATATCCATATTAAAAATCTAGTGCAGCCTCTCCTTTATAGTTTCTATAGTGAATCAGTGAAAGTGAAATAAATTCAGGATGTTATGATCTCTACAGTTTTAATAGCTTATCTTGTAAGAAACAAAGCAAATGGACTTTTAAAATGAGTCAGTGACATCAGGAAATAACCAAATCACTGCAGTCTGAATTTGGATGTTAAAACTGCTGTCCTTGTTTCTCTCTTTGTCTTCATTAATAAAATCTGTAACTTCTGAATCTTACCCACCCCATCTCATCAGAGCAGAGGTACAGGTCTTGTCCCACATCTGGGATATTTAAACACAGTCTAAGGCAAAAATGGAAGAGTGCACAAGATTTGAATTAATGGCCTACTGACATAGATACAGGTGTTGATGGTGTCCCTAACAAGATGGAATTATATCAATTTATCTGATGATGCAGAGATGACTACCAGGTTGGAATAAACTAATAAGATATCCTACAGTTCATCTCTAAAAAGGATGATCAGAAAATCACAAGACATCAAAACCTTTGTTATGAGTTCTCTTCTCATGACAACTGAAGACCTCCTTCTACAACAGATTCACAGTGGCTTCCTTTTCTTTTAAGCTCACATGAGCTGAAGGACATTTAATTTCCTGTCCCTTGAGGTGGTGAGACATATGAAATTTCTTTGGGAAAATCTATGACTAAGGCAGACAGTGCAGTTGGCATTAAAACAAAACAAAACAAAACCCCAAACAACAAAAACCCACAACAAAACAAACAACCCTAAATAAAAAAGACTGGGACTTGTAGTTATATCACTGATTTTCTATGTTTGGGGATTTTTTTTAGTTAAATCCTTTCTATATTCAGTGTATGGATAATTTCTCAGGCAGGCTGTATCTATAGCCTTACATATGCTGTGCCTTTGCTGTTCTCTTCTTGCGTGCTGTACACACAGCTGTAAATACAGAAAGTCTGTGGACAGGCTATCTGTGTGTCCCTGAAGACAACTAAGAAGAAAGTTTGCTCAGTCTGCAGGGTTGCTGCTTTAGATCCTGGAAAAGAATTGCTACAAAGCAATTTGAGCTCAATCTTCAAGTCCAGCGCAAGTTGGAAGTGGACTAAGTAACCAAAGGCAGGTAATTTCTCTAGTTGTGAAGATGAAGGCTTCGAAACAGTGTCTTAGTTACTTATTTACCTCTGGCCTTCCTCCAGAGATTTTCTGCTTGCTCTGTTATTCTGTTTAAAAGTGTTTCTTTAAGTGTTACATGTTTCTCAAGCAACATCTTCAATTGTTTTTAAATTATTACTTTTTTTTTTTTTAAATCCCAAATACCTCCAGCAGTGTTTCTGCTTGTAATTCAGGGATAGAATTTTGTTAGAATTCTTATTATCATTATTATTAGTGGGTATTTTGTAATGTCCCCATTTATTCAAAGTTTTATTTTGTCCTATACATAAGGCTACATGCTTGCTTTAAAGGACATAATTTGCCTCTTTTTGGCTAGTAGAACAGATGTCATTTGCCCACACGCTGACTAGCAGCAGTCATCCCATTCTACAGCATCAAAAGCAATATAAGATCTCTTTGCCCTTGGGCTTTATTCTTGACAGCACAGGTATGGGTTAGGGGTTGTGTGTTGGGGGGTTGTTTCTTTGGGGGAGTGGGCGGGTGGCAATGTGTGTGTTTGGTTTAGATTTATGCTGGACCATTACAACTTTTCATTTCCTGCTGAGTACCACATGACAACATGCAGCCTCAGTACTACAGAACTTGTCTTCACTGGCATAGCACAGACATGAACCTGGGCTAAAGTGGTGTCTGTAACCAGAATGCTGCTATTGACAGTGTAGTTGGCAACTTGACTGTAAAGACAGAGAAGAATTTGGTCCAACATCCACTATGGTCAGAGGTACCAGAGTAAAAGCTACACTAACTCAATTTAACTCAAACACAAACACAGTCAGAAGGACTCTAGAGTATGCATTTGAGAATACTGGAGGCACTAAGAAACCAGATCTGTCAGCAGTCTTTTTTTTTTTTTTTTTTTTTTCTTCAAGTGCTTAGCTTGGTCACACTCTGTTTAAGCTTCAGAAACACTCTTCACACTTGACATGCTTGGAGTGAGTTTAGTGGGTCAATCCTTATAGCAAGACTGGCATTTTTCACTCATAAAAAAAAAAAAGAAAAAAGAAAAAAAGAAAATATTTGCTTTGGCAATAAAGAAAAATACTAGGAAAGGATTTAATCTAATTTCCTAATCAAGATACCATACTATCCTTATTTCTTCAGATACCTACTACTTAAGATAACTGTCCATCACATCAAAAATGTGGAGCAGTGTGCCCAATCTGTAAGCTTCACAATATGAAGAATGTTTTGTCTTCTGACAAGAGTCAGGGAGACAATAATGTTCCTGGATCAAACACTGTGAAAAGTGATATATGAAACAGGATAGGGAATCCCAATCTTTCTCATACTATCTTGGGAGAGTTAGGAAAGGGGAAAAAAAAACCAACAAACAAACAAACAAACAAACAAAAAACCAAAAATGAGGGGAGATTTTAAAAAAAAATACATATTTCACTTATAGATTAACAATGATGGAAGAAATAGTTACCCAAAACTGACAGAATAAAACCCAAGGATGAGGATGATTCCAAATGAAAGTGTGGCTAGGGCAGAGCATCAAAGCACTGAGAGAAAACCTGACTCCCAGTTTGGAAAAGGGAGGAAAAAAAGTTGAAGGGAATGTCTGAGGAAGTCTAGCCCTGAGGTTTCCTTTTAGGAACAGGCTGTTAAAAGTATTACATGTTTTGCTAGTAAACAAAAACTGTCATGTATAAACTGCATAGAAGTTGTAGACATTGACCAGAAGAGAAACCCAGACAAATTTTCTGTTGCTAAAAACTTCTTCAGAAGTGTCACTAAGTTTTCCCCTGAACAAATTTCCCCACCCTTAAAAGCAGAGTCTCTATGGCACCTTACATGCCTCCCCACTATACAGATACCTTCTCTAAGACACATAATCTGGAGAAACTGCATGGCATTTTTCACTCAGTTTAGAGTTACACCTGGTGAATGCCAATACACATGACTGTCAAGCAAAATTCAGGTTTTTTCAGCATGTCCCACCCATTCCCCCGCAATGCAGGTCTTGCATCCTTGTATTCAGTATATGCTTCAGCAGAGGGAAAAATAACCGGTCCAGTTCATTGACATTACTAATCTACTATGACAGCACAAGCCAAGCAGACATTGGCAATACCTATTCACTCAGAAGACACTCAGAAAAGAGGTTATGAAAAGGAGAGAGGTTATGAAAAGACGTTACGAAAAAGAGCATTTAAGAAAGGAAATTCTATATAGCATAGTATTAAGATCTCTTCCCTTTTTTGTACAGCATAGTCAATAGAGCTAACAAAACACTAAAATATGTTTTCTTTTCAATACTAAGTACCATTCTTCAAACCTCTGGCCTGGAAAACAGGGTTCATTATATGCAAAGCATCTTTCCAGTGACTGGCACTTGCATAATGCATTCTAGCATGTCTGTTTGTTGCAGAGACAACTGTCATTAGTGACTCACATGAAGGAATCATCTTGGACCCTACCAGCACTGCTACATTAACCCCTGATTTCACAGGCTGTCTACATGTGCGTTCTATGGAGCGGTACTGTCTGCTAATATATCTAGGAGCCATCTGCTTAAAAAACCCACAGATTATGGAGAGTTTCAGGAAACAGTGGAGCAAATGCTGTCTGCTTCTCCCTGATTCATCTGCTTTAAAGCTGAAATAACAAAAAAAAACAGGCAGCAAGTTGATTTTGCTGACTCCACTGGATTAACAGAAGAAAGTTCCCTAAACGGCAGGAACAATCCCTGTTCTGTGCTGTATTCTATTCCATGCAGCATGGACAGTTTAGCAGAACAGAGCATAAACTTTGAACTGCAGCTATTTCTGGCTGCCAGAATAAATTTGAACTGATAATCTTATGTAAATTAAAGCCCTGTATTTCTTTCAAATTGCCGAGAAGATTAAGATAATTCAAACCAGGGAACAGGAGTCTCCAGAAAGTCAGAGATCTAATCCCCTCTTTACTGTACACACAAATGTACACTGAGTTTTTGCCACATGCTCAAAGCATGCCACAGATGCTCTTGTTAAAAAGCATGATGTGGAATGATGACATAGACCTGAAAAAAAAGATAGATAAACAATAAAGATATGCACATATTTTATATGTATCAAAACTTTTCATTCTCCTGTTCTCCAGGTTGGAAGGCACCTTAAGGATCATCTGATCCAATCTTTCTTGACAAAAGGACAGTCTAGACAAGAAGGCCCAGCACCCTGTCAGCAGAATCTTAAAAGTGTCCACTGTTGGATAATCCACCACTTCCCTGGGGAGATTATCCCAATGGCTGATTGTTCTCATTGTGAACAATTTTCCTTTTGTGTCCAGTCATAGTCTCCTCTGGAATAACTTGTACCCACTACCTCTCATCTTTTCCATCTAAGTACTTGTAAAATAGAGTCTCCATCTTCTTTGTAGCCACACTTCAAAAACTGGAACACGGTGATAAGGTCTCCCCTAAGTCTTCTTTTCTCAAGGCTGAACAAACTTATTTCTCTCAGCCGTTCCTCGTCTGACAATCTTCCCGGTCCTTTAATCATCTTTGTGGCTCTTCTCTGAACCTTTTCCAGCCTGTCCACATCTTTTTTGTATAATGGACCAAACTGAAAACAGTATTCCAGATGCAGCCTCTCAAGAAGTGAGTAAAATGGGATGACTTCTTTATCTCTGCTGCTGCCTGCCTTGTTGATGCAACCCAGCATTATGTTGAATTTGTCTGCCTCTGCAGCACACTGTTCTCGCATATTGAGCTGGCCAGCAGGACCCCTGGGTCCCTTTCCACAGAGCAGCTCTCCAGACAGTTAGATCCCAGTCTGTGCTGCACTCCTGGACTATGTTTTCCCAGGTGCAAGACCTTACACTTGTCCTTGTTGAACATCATAAAGTTCTTGTTAGTTCACTCTTTCAGCCTCTCCAGGTCTTCCTGCAGGGTGACTTTCTCTTCTGAAGTGTCCACTAACCCACTCTGTTATCTTCAGCAAAATTTTTCAGAGTACACTTGATCCTATCATCCAGATCACTTTTGAAGATATTAAACAATATTGGGCCCAATATCAGCCCTGGGGGACCACACTTGTGACAGGTTGACAGTTTGAAAACAATCTATCACTATAAGGGGACGAAAATTATCACTGGTTTATAAAGATTATAGTTGGCTATCACTATAATTATTCCATTTGTCATCCTGCATCCCATCAGGAATGCCTTTGGCACTTCCATTTGTACTGTTTTCAAATTCATCAAAATGTGCTTTCTTAATTTTATTTTTTTTAGCATCACTTTGGAAACAAGGCTTTGGTATTCACGGTATAATTCATGTGCCTGTGTGCTCACAATCTGATGTAATTTTGGATTATTTAACCATTTTAAACTTTGTCTGGATTAAAAGGCTCAAAGACTATTAACTTCCTATAGCTTTGTGGAGACAAGCTCCCTGGTGGCAAGAAAGACAGCTTGTTTAAAAGGTTTGGCTGAAGAAAAACCCCTCACATTTTAGTAGACATCAAAGAATATACAAAAGAGAGAAGAAACTCAAGTAGCATGCACTCCTTCCTAGGTGCACAAGCTTCATTAGTGCTTACAGAAATCCTCAGAGTCAGCACTTTGTTCAGAATTTAGTGTTCAAATGCCTTATTAAAGCCTGCCTGTAGGTACTTTTATAAACGAAGCAGTTTTAAGTCAGGCTTCTTTGAGGAGACATGTATTCCATAAAATTATGCTGCTGGTTGCAGCTACAGTCTGATCCCTTAATTCTTTATCAAATGACTCCTGTATCTCCTTTTTCCTTCCTTTGTCTGAAATGGTAGCAAGCTTTAATTCATTGTATTGTTTGCCTGCCCTTTTTTATAATAGTGACAGCAGTAGCTCTTTTCCACTCTTTCAAAATTTACCAATGATTTTAAGATTTATGATTTAAGTATTTCCTCAAGAGTCCACAAAACTGCTCAGCCTACTTGCATGGAAGTCTGAAGCAGAAGCTGCTCATCATTCCCAAATGGACAGACATTTTGCCTCTTCTTGGGATAGGCATTTTTTCTCTTCTTGAATTATAGATGCACCAGAAAAAGGTATGTCGTCCTTACAGGACAGAAATACATCATCCTGTTCATTTCAAAGAGAGAGCTGTTTTCTTCATCACTGGACCAAGGTTGATAAAAAAAATTCCATTGTTGATAATACATCAAATAAATATTCCCCTCAAATAATTATGAGCTGTTTATGGCAACACAATCAGGGCTGCCAATCATTGATTTTTCCCCTCTGCTTCCAATCTTCGCACTCTCTTATGAAACTTTCTAGGACACTCCTGTTCTCAGAAAAGGCTCCTACCTTGGTCCTTTCAAGATGCTTTGAGGAAGCTAGTCCCCACTTGCTTTGTATTCTTGGCAGGTCATTCATAGTCTTCCTCTGATCTAAACCAAAATGCTGCATTTCCTGGCAGGATATTCTGAAAGGTGTTTCAGGTGAGCACTGCTAAACGTTCCACAAACTCTCCAGCCTTCTCAGTCAACCTTTTGCAGGAGGGCGCTGAGCTCAAGAAAAACACATTGTTAACACTGACTGAAGTGCAGTAGGTTGTAGCTCAGCACAGAACTTTTCCATAGTGCTAACCTGACTGTGCCAATCTGAAAACATGCTTCTTATGTTTTCTTTTGCTCTTAGAGCATGCTGCTACCATATGTGTAAGAGCACAGACTGTTCCTGAAGGCAGCTGTTCCTTATTTTTAAATTTTTGTCCAAATTTACTCAACTGCTAATTGAGTAGTACAGAATTAAAAGAAAATATCCATCTATAGAAAAGTGCACAGTAACTATTTCCTGCTTCCCTTCTCAAAAGCCCATCTCTTCCTTTCTTGTTACAGAAAGAAAAGTTTGTGATATTTTCTGTAACAGAAGAGAAAACATCATGAGCCTGGTCACAACTATCTGTTGCTTGCAGCAACCTTTCTTTTTAAGGATTCTTTTATAATGCAAGTTTCCGTGAAACTGTTTGCCTACTGATTGGCTGCTGAAGTTGAACAAAAGAACAAAATATGGAGATCAGATATTTTGTTGCACAACCCAGCATGTTTACATTGAATAAGACCCTACCAAAAAAGCAAATGATTTTGGTTTTTTTCTTGTAAGTTCTTCCTTTAATTCCTAGATGTGGTAAAATTCACATCTAGATTAAACAAACACTGTGAATGCAAATCTGATTTTATTTGTAACATAGGAAACACAGCAATCTTCTTATTTTCTAGTTTAACCCACAATCAATCACAGAAATTAAAGTTAGAAGAAAAAAAATTTCTTAATAAGCACATCATTGTTATGACATATTGAATAGCATAGATTTATGAAAAGCAAAGTTCCCCTGCTTATACTTCTGCATCACTTTCTGTTTTCCAGATGATAGTAAAATATGTTGTGCACAAAATTTGAAACAGTTATTGCTTGCTGGTCCAGGAAGTTGAGCAGAAGATGAAACTGTTGTCAGAAGTGTAGGGTTATCTGTGTATTACTTATTTCTGGTCTGTGAGAATTTGCCTTTCAGTTTGGACTACCTGCCATGAAAAGAGAGAAAAATTTGCTCATTTCTCCTTTCAAGATTTTATAGCCATTGTGCATTATTTGATATGTTTCTTAATGCTGCAGTTCCTGGAGTCCAGTGACTGCATAAACATCTTAGGTTTTATACAAAGCAAAAACCATGTAGCCTTTGCAGTGTCAAAGGAAGTTTGCAAACCAGCTCTAAAAGCTCTGCAAGTTAATGTAAGGGAAACGGCAAACAAATAATAATAAAAAAGAAATGAATCACCGATCTGAATTGCTATTTATATTATTTAAATTCTCCAGATTGGCAATACTTCTATTATTTACAGCTTTCTTTTATGCAGGCACATGACAACTCATCATTTCCTCCTTCCCTCAATTCTATGACTGTGCAAGCCACAATTCAGGCCTGATGGCTGCAGAGTGAGCTGTGCAGCTCCTCATCCATCTCACATAACATGGAACGGATGGCAAGATAGCTGGTGCTAGTGAGAGGCTGCAGTGCTCTCATCCACATTCTACCCCCAGTATACCAGCCTATCCTTCCACTTTGGTTTCCTTCCTGTTATTCAGCATTGGGATCAACTACTGCATTCTTCATACAGACATATGTGCACAAAATGTATGTACCAAATTAGACACTAATTCAGCTCCCAGTGTTATCAGGCAATCCAGCACCAGAAATACCAGCTGATCTGCTGCTGCCTGAAAGCCTGCAAAACAACCAGTTCAAACTACATGTCACAGAGATAGTGAACGCATTTAGTGTTGGCAGAGCCCACAATAAGAAAAGGGATGGGGAAAATACCCATTTCCAAGCATTCTCCTACACAAAGGGAAAGGAGGAGTTAGCTAACTCTCTCTGGGTGACAATAGACTTTTCTTGAAAGTGCATTTATATGCTGTCATGAGAGAAGTGCAGGTTAGATGTCTTGTTCTTTCCTGTGGGCATTCAGAAGTCATTGCTGGTTTGCATATAATGAGATAGTGCTTTACTAGCAGTTCTATACTGGCTTTTATCTTTTTCTGGAAGTGGGGAGGGGAGAAGATGAGATGGCAGAAGCCAGGAAAGCAATGGAAAGGAAATGTTCAGATTCTGATCCTTAAGTTTATATGTCTTTGAATAATTATTTATAATTATGTTTATGAATATAATTATGCAATAATATTCATAGGAACAAAAGTATTTATTGCATTCACATTAAGCATAAATTGTTCTTTTAAGTTAACATTACAGTTTGGAAATTGGTCTTCAGAGTCATTGATCTTCTTAGAAACAAATAATAGTCTATGAGACTGTGGAACACAGGACTTTGTTAAGAATTTATGTATTTCTGTCTGTGTCTGCGTCATACTTTCATCCCTTATTGTCTAAGTAAGATTTGTGGAATGTAAAAGTTCTGATACCAGTGACATAATATAAAAAGAAATTAAAATGAAGATGTTCTCAAAGAGTAGCTTGATTTAAAAAAAAAAAAATCTTCTATCAGTTGCATATATCTTTCTTATTATTCTGAATTAGGTTCCTAATTCTTAAAAAAAACCCCCAAACATATTGGTTAAGTTAAGAAATATGGGTGCTAGAAATAGAGTTGTAAAGACCTGATCTGAATATTTTTATGCCCTCACTCAAGAACACCTGCAATGGGAAACTTTCAGGTTTAGGCACTACTCTGTTTTTCATGCACTATCTTTCCTTGGGGCTGTTTGGCAAGCTGGAGGTCTCAGTAGCAATTTTTAAGACTAGATGGGTTTTGCAAGGTTTCTGAAGAGGTGCACTAGGTGTAACAAATGGCCAGCACTGCTCTCATCACTGGCATCAAGGGTCAAAGCAATCCATCCACAGGACTAGTTTGCCGCTCTGTCTGCATATCTTCTGTGGAAGCCTTTTATCAGCTTTGGTTCCAGAGACAATTTACCAGTAAGACACAAAAATATACAGTCTGCAGTCAACATCTTGAAGGAAAAAAGTCTTTTCCTACAGCAGAATTAGCTCCATTATATCACAATAAGACAGCAGTAACTACCTTGGAAAATAACAGTTATATTCCAGCTGATTCTTTCACTAGAATAGGAGAAATAAACAGAGAAAGAAAAGTAATCAAAACAAACAGAATATATAAACAGAATGTGCAGCACTGTAATGGATCTCAAAAATGAGAGGAAGTATACCCCCTCATTTCCTCTTCATTGCAGTACAGCACACTTACTGCTGCAATGTCACACAACTCACCAATTCAACCTCAATGCACCTCTTGTGTTTTAATTCTTGCTACAAATGCAGCACATCACAGACCACAAAGGTAGTAAGGTCATATTGAGATTCCTTCTCTTAACTCTACTGTTTGGGGAAGGAGATTTTGTTTGGGTTTTATTCTGTGCTAAATTGCAGGGAGGCAATATCTGTGCCCTTGTTTCAGCAGCTGCCAGACACGCACAGCTATTACAACTCTAGTCTAGTGTGTTACCAGAACCACACATCTTGTTTCCCTCCTCCACAGATGCTGCCAAACAGAAAACACTGTATCATGTAGCACAGAGCAGAAGATCTGACAGGAACATTATTACGCTGGGCACACTCTTTCAACGTTGGCAGACAAACCATGACATTTGGGAGCCCAGCAGTAAGTACTGTTTTGTCTTGAGATATCTAGTGAGTGTGCAGTCCAAGACACTTTCTGGAGGTGTTCAAGTTCTTTCTTTTGTGCCAGATGTCTTCATATCTATTACTTACATAATAGAAGAGCTTCTGATTCTGGGTCTTATTAACAAATGCTTGACCTACATGCTGCTAATATGTCCAGCTAGGCAGGGTTATTAGCTGCTCTGCTTTTATCAGTACACCAATACCTTGGCTTACCACAGCCAATGTGCTATTTTCTATTTCCTCCTGTTGTGTATGACCTAATACAACCAGAAAACTTTCTGGTTTAAAAAAAAAAAAAAAAGGGCTTAAAGAACAGTATCTTGATCTTCCCTTTTCACCTCTTCTTCCTGATTAGTATAATTTTAAATATTTCTTTTCTTTTTTTTTTTTCTTTTTTTCATAAAAACATAGGACATCCCAGGTTGGGAAAGCCCAGGTTGGTTTCAAGCTGAGGATGTTGAAAGATATCTGGTCCAACCTTTAATTTCAATTCAAAGTATCTCACAAGCATTATAGCTTAATCATTACTTAGTACATCACAATGGGGAGATCAGTTTTAGGTCACCTTTGCAGCTTATCAAAAGACACCTTAACTTTTTGCTGAAATAGAGTATGTTGTATCAGTATCTACTGAACCCATTTCCTTTCCCACCCTCCCTATGCATGTATACTGTACTGATTGCTGCTCACTGAGGATTTCTGAAATTTTATTTCCTACTAAACTCTGCCCAGCCACTGAGAGATAACACATTTACAATTTGCAGTGCAAGATAGGTCTACATAGCAGATATTGTGTTTGTGGTGCAGTCTAGTTGGGGGCCTGTAGCTACTGGTGTTCCCCAGAGGTCAGTAATGAGTCCAGTCTTATTCAGTTAGATGTAGGGGTGGAGCATACCCTCAGCAAGTTTGATAATGACACAAAAACTGGGTGGGGTAGATGACACACCAGAAGACTCTGTTGTCATTCTGTGAGACCTGAACAGACTGGAGAGTTGGGTGGAGAGAATTCAGGATCCAGTAAATCTTAAATCCCAGCCTAGAATAGGCTGATAAAGCTGCAAAATCCAAATTATTTCTCCCTTTTCCATCAGCAGTGGACTACCGATTCCTCTACTGAGACCATCCCAGAGC
>JAAGNO010024079.1:0-69848 GCA_033439905.1 Ceryle rudis
TAAAATACATAATACAATATAAATACAGTAGAATAAAATAAATAATACAATCTTTGGCTTCAAAGTTGTCATGTTAGATTTTTAAAACTTGTTTTTGAAACAAAAAAAAAGAAGTTGTAATCTTAGTCTGAGCAAGGAAACTTGCTCTGTTTGAGACCGATACCAAAATAGCCACAGCTGGACTGATGAGCAACAATTTCAAGCCTGATTTATAGTTGAAAAGCAGCTTTCTGTAGTTGCAAAGGCTTCACTCACAATTTCATCAATTTATAAGCTCTGCTAGCTTTCTGATGATAAACTGTCCACTTCCTCACTTCACTCAAGGTTCATCCAGTCATTTCGAGGGGCTAAATCTAGAAACCACTGAGCAATATTAGCTAGAGTTTAAAAAAAATCAGTGTCCTGTTTGTAGGGTATTAAGGAGAATTAAGTGATGAACTATCGAAGAACAGAATATTAATCTCCCTGGGCAAAAAGCAACAGTACAACTTTCTGCATGGGCGTTTCTGGAAGTCCTGCTCCATGCCAGGTTTAGGATACCTGGACCTTATCTTTTGATCTCCTGCAAAGAAAGCCATTAGGGCATCCTGTCTGCTTCATTCCTTCAGTCTTCGTGAGCTATTTGCATTACCAGGCTGGAGTGAAGTAGTGTCTCTTGTTGCTCAGATCTCTCAGCTGAAGGATACCATTGATGCTTTCTTCAGTCAGTCCCTTGAAATTAGTTGATCTGTAGTCATAATTCTTGCAATAAGAGAATGGGTAAAATTAGACCCAAAGATGAAATACAAAAAAAGTTTTATTGCAGCTAAGGAGGCGTTTCTTTGGGGATTTTTCAAGCAGAACACCGTTTTCTTGCTAAATGTAATGTGACCAGTGCATTACTTCAGTTTCAATCCAATTTGGTGATTTACATTTATGGGCAATGCTGTCTTGTAATAACAGTCAGAGTTTAAAAGCCTGATAAGCCGTAAGTTTGACTGGTTGACATCAGGTTCTGTAATTCAGGGTAGCATCTCCTACATGCTGCCTCCAGCACACTAGTATGTAGAGTATTTTACCACTTCCAACAAAGGCAGAAGAACTGTGAGTGCCAAGACACAAGTCACCACACTTACCTTCATAAAAACAATGAAATTGATTGTTGGACTGTTTTGTTTCCTGTTGTGTCTAAAGAACTTTTTGTTTTTAATAGGAAAACATATTTGATCGATCCAGGATGGCCCCAAAGACTCCGATTAAGAATGAACCGGTTGATCTATCAAAGCAAAAAGGCTGCACCCCAGAAAGAAATCCAATTACACCTGTTAAGCTTGTTGACAGACCTCAGCCTGATCCCTGGACCCCCACTGCTAACCTGAAGATGCTTGTTAGTGCTGCTAGCCCCGACATGAGGGACAGGGAAAAGAAGAAAGAGCTCTTTAGACCCATAGAAAACAGTGAGCAGAGTGACACACCTGAATCATTACAGGTGAGACTGAGAACACAATTACTTAATGTTCCGTTAGGACTCGGACCTTCCGTAAGTTGTACTTTTATTTTTCTTCCAACTTGTCCTTTGCTCCTTATGGAAAACTGCAGAACTATAAAACATTCCCAGGGAGAGCTGCCTGCACAGCACTGGCTGAGCAGTAGGACTTTCAAAGACTAAAAGTAAGCATCATACTAAACTGACCTGAGACCCCTAAAGAGCCTGAATGTTACTTAAAAGGACAGTGAAGGAAGTAGAGCTTAAACGCGTCATTTTCCCCAACTTAAGCACTTCTGATGCTATTTCCTGAACCACATTAGAAAGAAAATTGCCAGATCATTTTTAGACACGCAGCATTTTCAAAAGCAGTTTGACAGTGGGAGGGCATATTTTTCAATATACTTTTGAAATCATACACCTTTGTCCACAACAGCCCTGCAGAGTGGTTGGTTGAAACCCTTTCTTCTCCTTTCCTCCCCAGCCCCCAAACTAGTAGTCAGACAGTATGCTCAGTTTTAAGAGGATTTTTATCTGCCAAGACTTGGGCAATGTGAGGGGCTGATCCCTGTCCACATTTTAGGAAATCTATCCATGGAAATGGTGACATCAGGTTGTAATAAGCATCGCTACAGGGTTTTTTTCAGACTGTTTTTTTTTGTTGCTGTTATTCCAACTACTGCTTTCCCTAATCCTGGATTATTTTTTGTAGAATATTGTTTCTTGGTGATTTCAGTGAGAGGAAAATAGTTCTGGGGTCCTCCCTCTGAGAGGCGTCATTTGATAGGTACAGATCAATTTACAAGTGTAGATTTTACAGCATCTACAGTAATGGTAGTGTGAAGAATTCTCCAGTTTATATAGTCATAGAGGAACAAGCAGTTCTCTGAAGAGAATTCCTAACACAGCTTCCAGAAAGTAGAAAATAGTCGATGTTAAACTTGGTTCATTACCACTCCAAGCCTGCTAAGATCATATGGCATTTTTGGGGTGGCTACTATAAAGAGTTCAAATATTTTCTAGTTAATAAAACTTATACTTAGTAACTTTGTCTACAGGGAAAGTTAACTTAGAAAAGATGTAAAAGTGTTACTGTAAGAATAATACTATTTCTATACCATATAAAACTCAAAAAATTCATTCAGAGCAACAATTCCCCAAGGTCACTGAGTCACAACAAGCAAAGGACAGTTAAGGTCTCAAATGTATGTTTCAACAGCTGCCACCACTCTCAGCTATTATTTGCTGAAGTGCAAGTTATTTTTTTTAATCTTTTTTGACACAGAAGCAAAACCTCAAAGTTACCAGTGCAGAAAAATCCTGCATCATTCATATTTTGTGATAAACATACCTCTTCATACATTCTTGTCCTCACAATTTTGTTGTTGTTGTTGTTGGTTTTGGGTTTTTTTTTTTCTTCCCTGCAGGGACAGAAAGACCATATTCAGCCTATCCAACAGAGTTCGCTTAAACTCGGTCAAGCTGTTAGCTTAAGGTTCAGAGACTGGGTGGTGCCTTTTTATTGCCTTTCTTTATAAAGGGGCATCATGCCCTCCTCCCCATCCAATCCCCAGTTTCTTAAAATTGTAGAGGCACTGTAAAGGGCAGTGAAATCTCTTGAAAGAGGAACTCTTTGGTTGCTTGTACATATTCTGGTCTATTAGATCTAGAGGTGTTTGAGGGAATATTTCTTCTCCTCTCAAAAAGAAATACTCACTCCAAGTAGGATACTGCTAGTCTTGGGTGTTCAGTCTTACTGGTTTTTTCCTTATATATAACCATTATTTTATGATCTTGCAGATGAAAGTTTTTCTATAGATATCTTGTGTGATGAACCAAAAAGAGCTTGCAAGAAAAATTATATCACCCAAGTGCTCATGTGCTTGCAAGGAGTCTGTTTTGCCTTATTAGAAAGTCTGAGCTTAAATATTGCTAACATCTGAAATATGCCTTGCTAGTCTACACTTTTCTTATAAAGCTCTGCACTAAAGGGTTAACATTTATTTTTTAACAGTATGATATGGTAGATGACAGCACCATTGATGAATTTGAAAAGCAGAGGCCCAGCAGAAAACAGAAAAGCTTAGGACTCTTGTGCCAGAAGTTTCTAGCTCGCTATCCAAGTTACCCCTTGTCAACAGAAAAAACTACTATTTCTTTGGATGAAGTAGCTTCAATTCTTGGTATGTATACCCTCAAAAATATGGTTACTGATCACCCTGGGGTAACCCAACAGGACAGCCTTCAAAAGATCATCCTTCTTGCAGAGTACACTTAAGGTCTGCCTTTCCCAGTATCTGGATGCTCTTCTAATCATACTAAACTCTTGATTAGAAATGCCTAACCTTGATTGGAAATACCTAATATTGCTGAGTGTCTTTACTGCTTGATAACACTACCATCCTGAAATCTGCTTTCTGACAGTACTTTTTACTAGACAGGTCCATCCACCAGCTGTTTACCAACTCTGTTGCTTTCCTAAATTTTCAATTTGCTGAATGCTGAAGGACTTAGGAGTTACAAACCCTGTGAAGGAGGACTTTAAACAACAAATTTTGTTCAAAAGGGAACATCTGGGGAAACAATTGCAAACTAGAAGATGTATCAACTGAGTTTACTGCCTGACTTCAGCAATGTGCCTGACATTACATCTTCCAGTATTGTCATGATTCACCAAGGTTATCTTAGCTTTAAGTAGTGTCTTGTGAGGAGACATTACCAGGAGACGTGTAAGAGTAGAATGAGAAAATGTGTTGTATTGAGGTGGCAAGAAGGTATCGAGTAGCTTATTTGCTGGATCTGGTTTGGTTTTAGTTAAAAGATTAATGAAAGATCTGAGAGAAGTAATAAAACTTGGAAGAGAGGACTCAGCCAGGTCACACCAATAACAAAAAAGATCCAGGGTCCCTGGAAAGGTTGTGTCTCAGCTAGGAAAGGCCTTACAAAATTGGACTTAAACTAAATAAATATTGTATCTACATTTAGAACTAGAGTATATAACCAAAAAAAAAGTAGCAAAAATTAAATGTGTCTGGGGAAGAAAGGGAACAGAAGACTGATGTCCTCTGTGATTCCATAAGACTGAAGTCCTTGAAATGCTCATTTATTTGCCTTGTTAATGGGCAGTGGAAATTAGGAGAGCATTCAGGGGAAGGAAATAGTCAAATAAATAACTTAAAATAAATTGAGTTCTTGTAGATTTTGTAGTTACTCTTTCTGTGTTTGCATGAGATGCTTGCGCTTCGACCTTGAGTAGTGCTTTATTTTGTGTTGGGAGTGGCATTACCTTGCTTTTCTAAATACTAGAAACTTGGTTTTCAAACTTCCTGTTAGGGATTTTACCACCCGGAGGGGTGGGTGTTTGTTCTTCTCCCTTAGGTTTTCACATCTTTGCTGGCCTGTATCCACTTGCTGCAGGGACCACAAAATTACTGCCACTGTTGCTGCTTTCTGTGTAAAAAATGATGGTTGTAATACAGCTTTTCCTACAAATGTATATTTCTGTAGACCTATGGAAAGACCACAGAGGGGGTTATGCTGCTGGTGCCTGACAGACACCAGGATATGTGTAGCACTCTTGTTTCTCTGGAGTATGTTTTACTCCAAGATCTCCACACACTTGGAAATACTCATGAATTATTTATCCTAGTATCTGTTTGAGGCTGACAAGTATTACCCATATTCTCCAGATGGGTAAACAGATGCATCAAGGCCTTGCCTTCTGCCAGGAAGTCTTTCAAAACTTTTCCCCTTGGCTACCTCTTGTTCTGCTCAGCTGATGGTAACCCTTGTGGGATTTCTGGTGCAGATGATGCCACCAGTGTATAGTGCATTGTATTATATATAACGGCTGTGCTTCAAGCATGAGTACTTGAGATGGTGAGCAGAGCCACCCGCTTCAGACCCCAACCTTGCTCACATCAGTCAGGCTGAACCCAAGTTAGACATATTTCATAGATTTCCTGTTGGTGCAGACGCAGCAGCAGCAGGAGCTCATTTCTGCTGAATTTGGGAAAAGTGGGTCTCATTTTCCACTGCTTTGCACTTTAAGTCTTTGACACTTCTTTGCTTGGTACATGTTTAGCAAGTAATTGTCCCATTGGAAATGCAGCAGAGGACCACACTCCCACTGGTTCCTGTAGGAGTGGACTTTTATATCTACCCTGTGGCAGTGTCAGGCTCAGACCATTTCCTGCCCTCTGGTACACACAGGCTTGTGTACAAGTCTGTGTCTGAGCTCTGAAGCCCCCTGACAAGAAGGATCTAAGTGCTCTGAAAACCTAGGGGGAGTCTGGCTAAGCCTGAGTGAGTAGGGCTGGGCAGACTGCAGTCAGTTCTCCTAAACACAGTGTAGTGTAGATGTGAAGCTGAAGCCATGGCTGGGCCAACAGTTAAGAATATGGACGAAGAGCATCCTACCATGGGGTTGGCCATAAGTCAGTTCTTAACCGTGCAAATACGGGTGGATCTAATGTAATGTGTGCAGGTGAACAGTGAAAAATGTGTTGTGAATACTCAGTATTAGAGAAAAGTCTGTTCTCTGGTTTTGCTTCTGCTGAAGAGCACATTAAAACTGGATAAGTATCTATGTCTTTTATTTCCTCCCCTTAAACCAGGGGTTGAGCGGAGACGAATTTACGATATAGTGAACGTCCTGGAGTCACTGCACTTGGTTAGCCGTGTGGCCAAGAACCAGTACTGTTGGCATGGCCGACACAACCTCAGTCAAACTCTGAAAATGCTTCAGGAAGCAGGAGAGCTGCAGTATGGAGAGCTAATGACCCTCTTCCAGCACAAGGAGCAGGACTTGGAATGCAAATTTGGAGAAAGGAAAAAGGAAGCTATACCAAATGCTCAAGAGGGACCGTTACTGGACTTTTCAGAAACAGATTGCACCTCAGGTAAGATAACTAATATATATGATGTGATACACAGACACAGGTCTCTTTATCCAATTTACTATGTGACTTTTTCCCCTTGCTTTGCTTTTAAATGAAACAATAGAAAAAATATTCTTTGCAAAAAGCTGCTGAATTAATGATGGAGGTGACTGAATTTTTCCTTCTATCCTGTCCTACAGAAGGTGTCATCTTCCATTTGTCCACTGTTTGCATGCTGGTCATAGAATACATAGTGGTTTAAGTTACAAAGTCCCCCAGAGTAGCAAAATTATAGTGGTGCAAAACTGTGTAACGTAATTTAGAATCAGCTTTGGAATCTGACTTTCTAAAAGTTATTTCTGCAAACTTTAATTTTTACTGCCTTTTGAAGAGAAACTTTTGTCTGCATTATTCAGTTATTTGCTGCCTTTCAAAAAAATCTCTGCTTCCTGACAAGGAAATGCTTTACCCCTTTTATGTGTGAGAACCCTACTTGATAGTTTTCTGGCTGTGATGGATGACGTATGCTAAGAGGTTTGGGTATTATTTGTAACACAGCATCTGCAAACAGCAGAAAGGACAAGTCATTGCGGATTATGAGCCAAAAGTTTGTCATGCTGTTCCTTGTCTCCAAGACCAAGATAGTCACTCTGGACATCGCAGCAAAAATACTGATAGAAGAGACGCAGGATACAGTGGACCACAGCAAATTTAAAAGTAAGCTGGCTGTTGAGAGGTGAATCGATCGGTCAGTGAGTAAACAGGGCATGTTTGGGCTGACACCAGTAGGTGAAAGCAAAAGCAGGTTAAGAATCTGTTGCTGAAGTATGGTTTGGGGATTTTTTTAATTGCAAATGCCAGTTTGTGAAAACAAAGCTTGGGGTGGGGAAGAGTCAGTTTGGCAATTATCACCAAGTTTTAGCCTCAGAATGAAGAAAAAACTGGGTTTTTTTTGTTTGAATTTATTTTTATACTTTAATCCTGTTTCCTGTACTGTTCTGAATGATGCTTCAGAACTTACTGAAATAAAACATGTTGTTTAATTTAATGCAATTAATTTTCTTTGCAGAAATGTGTCACTTTTCCTTTTTACCACAGAAATCTTTCACAGCTGGATGGCACAGTTTGCTTTTCAGTTAGTGGGGATTAGTACTTGGATCTCTTGGACAACATGGAAAAACTCAGCATTAGTAAATAATTCTCAAATAAAGACTTTTATTTTAAGTCTTTAAAGTCCTTTTAAAATAAAGTACTTGCACTTCAGTCTTAAAATTCTATGTGTGAGGAGGTTTGCTGGACAACCAGAGGGTATCACATTCAGCTCAAACATATTTATTGGAATCACAGGGATATTTTTTTAAGCGTATTATATTTTTAAGATGATAAATGTGTCTTCTTATGATCAGCTGTGCACTCATGTGCCTTATCCCCCCAGTACTTGACTTTACCCCATGTGGAGGTAGCTGCCTTTTGTGAGCAAGCTGATGATATAATCATTCCCTAACCTATTTACATCAAAATGAGGTAGGTGAGCTTAAACCTGAGCAGCTAAGATGGATGGGCAGCTAAGATATGAAGAAGTGACAAGCAGGCGGGAGCTGTCATGGCAGGCTTTGTAGGAAGTGGCTTATGTCCATCCCAGTTTGATTTTACTCGGTCTGTGAAAGCTGTGGTGATATTCTGGAATGAAATTACCATGTAAATATGTACTGTGCATTGTAAATCTGTCTTGACTATTTCTGCCCTTTCCCTTTAGCAAAAGTACGGAGACTGTATGATATCGCCAATGTTCTCACCAGTCTAGGCTTGATCAAGAAAGTTCACGTTACAGAGGAGCGAGGACGCAAACCAGCTTTCAAGTGGATTGGGCCTGTGGAGTTTCCTGTAAAGACTGGTAACTTGTGTTGCTCGCATCTTTTCTGTTTGTTTTGACTATCCCTTCCAAGCCGTAATAGGTTGTTTTCTGTGTGTAAAGGACGGCTCAGACTTCATTGTCCACCCTGTGGCTAACTGCTGTCCAGCCCAGCATTTGCCCTTGTTATGCTTTACTCTCAAGGGCTGGTGCTGTTAAGGGATGTTGAAGGATACTGTGTCTGGCTGGTATTTTTACACTGACTTACGTAACTGTATGAATTGCAGAGCAATGGCAGATATAGGCACTATATTCAAATCTGGGTCCACAGCTTTTCTAGGCTGCAAAGTCTCCGTAATTCTGGCTTAACTAGAGAGTGAATTATTTTCTTTGTAATGGGACTTACCAAGGTAGAGCAAGGCTGTTTCTTCCACATATCCTCTCATACAAAAGTTCTGCCTACAAAGAAGGAGGCAATGAGCCAGAGCATCCCTGTAGGCTGGCAATTCCTGGCTAGAAGCCAGAGCAAAAGGAAGCCCTTTGGCAATGTATTTGTGTCATGCCATTGCCAAGACCAAGTCAAAGTGAAGGATAGTGGTAATGCCATCTTAGTACCCTTTCTCGTCCTGGTTACATGCACTAGGTTGTAGCTGCTGCAGCAGCCATGCAGTGAAAAAAGAGGGAAGCCCTTACCTTGTCTACCAGTGCTTACTGAGTTTAGGTTTGCTTTGGTGTGGTGGGTTTAGAGATGGTATAGACATTACCTCTTCTCTTCTGGCCAAGTTGGCAACATGGCAGAAGCTGTGTTCCCTGAAGGCCTGTTGTACAAAATTATTTTCCTATAGATGAGCTGAGAGGGCATAGCCCAAGATCTGATCCTCTGCCAGGGACACAGAGAGGAGCCTGTACCCCGTATCCAAGCTGTGCAACTGGCAAGCAAAAGCTTACACGTCACGCTTCATTTAATGGTGCACAGCCTTGTGAAGGGACCAGAAGAAAGGTCAGTTCTGAGCCCAGCAGCCCACGTCAAGAGAGGCAAGGTAACTACTAATGAAACATGTTCCTTCATATTCCATTGGATCTGCCCAAATGTGGGCCCACCAATTTAAGGCACTCGATTAAGTGGATCAGCCCAATTAACTGTGTGAATTGTCCTTGGGGAGTGCCTATATTTATACTGTCCATGTGATGAGACTGCTGGTTTGGACCCTCCAGTCAAGTGCTCTGCAGCTTGTTTTCCTGTAAATGTTTCTGTTCTCCACTAACTGTAACTATACTGCAGTTTCTTCTGTTAATATTTGGTATAGATAAAGAAAGATTATTTAGCCACAAAAGCTTGCTTTATTTTATGGTTCCTAATATAGTGGAATTTACTGTAACAATCTAATGGATAGCTGTTAAAAAAGATGAAGCAATTACAGGGCTTTTCACAGTTCCCTCTTACAGGAAATGATGATGTCAAGCACCTCTCTGGTGGGATTGAGAGTTCTGAGTGTCTTGCAGATTCTGGCTCTATGGGATTAGTGGATGTTATAAAAATATGCCAGGGTAGAAAAATTATACCAATTATTTCATATGGCCAGTATCAAAATATGCTTGGTAAACCTACCTGTTATTAATTGGATGCTCCTTTGTTCTTTCAGCCTGTATTGTAAATTCAGATGAATATTGCTCCAAAATGATAAATCTAGCAGCTGTCTGCAGGCAGAAAATAGAAGAAGATACTAGGTAGGTCGGTCTTCGGTCCAGTTTCAGCTTTGTGCTTGTTGTGTTTAGTTCAAGGCTAGGTTCCAGTGATCAGACAGATAGAAAATTGCCAGATAGCCTTGTTATTACTGTTTTAAAGCTGATAGGTCTCAGTGTGGCTTTCGTGGTTTTTTTTTTTTCCCATGGCTAATTTATACCAACCCGTATTTGTACCACCGTTGTTTTTCGCTTTAGTAGTTCTTAATCTCTTGTGTTTATATAGCTCAGCTCTGCCTCCTTTGACCTGTGGTCTCGGTACGCTGAGCAAATCGCGATTCCATGGAAGAGCCTCTGTCATATCAGTGGGTCTTCTCTAGATCTATCCCATTTTGAACTCATTTGTGAATGACTGACTCAAAAGTCAAGTGCAACTGAAAGCATTATTGCTCTGCCAAAAAAATGATAAGCCTGCTTCTGTGTAATTAGAAATAACAAAAAGTGACCCTCCTTGTAAACTGGGTAAAAGTAGTGGGCTTGGGGAGGGCGGGGAATTTTTTCACATTTATATCCAAGAATGTACCTGTTTGCTTTTAAGGATAAAATAGGGGGTTAATTTTGGACTAAATGTTTTTCTTAAAATGTTTTAACTTTATTTTAGGAATAAAGCTTGTGCCACAGAAAAAATACTAAATTCATCAAGGAACCCAAGTATACCCTCACCTCTCTCCATTCTTCCGCTTTCTGGGGACTTGGATTTTTGTGTTAACTCTTTGCCTCAGGCAGTTTTCCCTGTGGTTCAGGCAGATGTGACAAGCCTCTCGCTGTCAAATGGGGTCAGCAGCCAAGCTCTACATCCTTCCACGCCAGCAGCCTCCAAAACAGAAAATGGAAAACCTACTCAGCTCTCCAACCAACCTTTCCTATGCTTCCCATCTTCATCCCTTTATATGTTGTGTGGTGGTCTTCAGGAAAATAGCTTGAGGGAGACCCCACCCACTGCAGGAGATGTGGGAAACAGGAGTGCAGAAGCTCAGGCTGCCGTACCTCCAGCTGCCTGCCCAAAACGCAGCTCCCTCAAGTGTGCATTACCCTCTGCAGCCGTAGATGATGAAGAGCCAGCTGCTAAAAAACAGAATATGGAACGGAGTGATGTGCCCCTCTCGCTTGTAATACCCAAGGTAAAGAAGGGAATTTCATTATCACTCAGGCTTCCTGCTAGCAAGGCAAGACTTTTGCCCAAGATGGTTTTTTCTGAAGTGAAAATTCACTGCACTGCTCTTGCTACAGATACAAATGCTGCCTCCCACACGCTAATAAAATTGTAAAGGGGCTGTGTCAAGAATAGACATTAATGGGGAGATGTTTTCACACTACCAGGGGAAAATGGACTGAGATTGCTTTGCATAGTGAAGCGATGCTCAGCTGTTCTTTGGAATCAGTGTCCTGATCATTGTCTTCAACAAAGTAGCCTGCCAGAGAGGAAGAAATCGATGTTGACTGTTACTCCTCATCTTCCCTCGTTCATTTGGGTTTTCCCAGACAGCAGCAGCGTCACTTACTCCACTGAGCTATAGCAAATTTGATTTCTACTTTACTCCTGTTCTCCAGTCTGAGTCCCTCTCTTTTAAGCCCAGTGTTGCCCACAGCAGGCTGGTGGGAGTAGGATGATGGTGAAGCTGAAGTGCAGCTATCTCAGGGTTCTCTTAACTACTGAAAATGGGGGTTAGGCGTAAGGTCTTATCAGGGTTTGAATATAAGCCATTTGAAACAGAAGTTTTTCCTTATCAATAAAAAAATGAATCCCCAAGATCAGGTATTTCCTATGTATTCTCTCCAAGTTCTGAAAGTGAACTACAGCACAGGGCTCAAGTATCACAAATATGACTCTTCAAGCCCTCAAACAAAAGGTTTTAACTTGATTACTGACTAATCAGTTTTGTGCTGCTTCTTTGCACAGATGCACGTTTTACTCTGTAGCTGAGGAAGATGCATGAGACACATTGTGCTATGTTATTTCAGTTTGGACGCTTCATTTCCTCTTCTGTTTTTTGCTTAGAAGGCTTTCAAGTCACCCATGACAGAATCTACCCCAGCAAGTGGTTCTACATCTGCTGTACATCTAGAAGCTTTTCATCTTAACCTTGCAAGTCCTGTTGCTTCGGAGGCTGCAAACAAGGAGTCCACTAAGCCTTTAGATTCACAGGAGCAAGAAAAACAGTCCCAAAATAAAGACCCTGATGAACCCTCTTCAGGAAAAGAGCCCAGCTCTAAAGAAAATGCCAATCAACCTTTCCTACCACAGTATCTTTATGTTCAGCCTGCTGCAGGTAAGGACAGCCGTGAAATCTAGAGGCACTCAAACTTCAGCATCTGTTCACTGAGCTGTTTGAATAGGGAGACCTACAGATAGGTGAATAAGTCTATATTTGGCACAAAAACTGTCAGCATTGTCTGTATTGTAATACCTCTCGATTCTCTTGACTCCAGATGACTGTATTTTCAGAGAAGCTGAGGTTCATTTTTCTGAGGTACCCAAACATTAACAGAGGTGAATAATGTGGGTCTTGCATGCTCAAATTAAGTGCAGCAAAAAAGGCACCCCTTCAGCATTTAAACTCAGGGGAGCTAGAAGTCTAGGATTGGCAGTAAGGCAACCAGACTAGTGCAACACAAACTTTGTACTGTCTTGTCATGTGTGTTGCTGGGATAGCCCCACAAAAACTGAGGCATGGAGTATAGCCAAGCCTGCTCACAGGACATGGTAGGGATGGGGAGGAAGTAGCTGAAAATATTACAAGAGGATTTTGTGTCTGGTTTTTTGTGTCAGTGTTTGTGTGAAGTGGAAGACTGTTTTTTGGGAACAGAGTGTGGCAGAGTTCCATGACTACTGCTTCAGTATTTGATTCACTTGTGCCACGTTGTGGGGTCTGTGGAATGCCACTTATGGAGATGCTTAGTTTAAAAATGTTGGTCCTGGCGTTTTGGAAAGTCAGACAAAGTGGGAAACAGAGAACCTTCTATTTCAAAACCATATTTCAGCTGTTCTTGGGAATGTAAGTGTCTTTGGGGTATGTCTTTGTAGGTGTTTTCCTTTTTTTTTTTTTCTCATTAAAAGCAGTGTATACGTTTTCATATAGCAGAAGGTATGATTTCTCTTAGTGAAAAAGGAGTTTGTTGCTTGTAACTTCAGTTAGAAGCAGAAAACAGCAGCGTGTGTGGTTGGTACTTAATATGAGCAAAGTAAATGGATGCAGAGACAGTGAACAGGCAGTAGGGGGGTGATGGAGGCATGTGGGGAAGGGGAGCTTGACAGAAGAGTCACGGGTTTGTGAACGGTTTTCTTCCTTCTTTTTCGTTAATTTTGTCATGTTTTCTTTCTGGACAGCCTATCTCTTTCTTTGTTGTCATCCCTCTTTCCTGTTCTAGAAGAAGTTATAATAGCTTAATTTGTATTTGTTCACTGTATTAATGCTTTGCTTTTTCTCTCTTTGATTTAGGATTAAGCAGTTTTAATTTCCTGTTCTCTGCAAACCAAGCCCCTGGTGCTATCAGCCTGGCTGCAAGCCCATTACCTTCTCTAAGCGTCCCCTGTGTCATGGTGCCATCAGCAGCCCTGGCTTCCTTCCCTCTCGTCTGTTCTCCTGCAATCACCAGTGCTCTTTCCTCTATTTCTGATGGCTCGTTCTCGGCTGCCACTTCCGTGAATTTCAGTATGTCTGGCCTGGCATCACCAACGCCTGTTTTCATAGGCAACACAGCAGTGGTCACTCCCAGGGTCTCACCTGCACCTGTGGATCCTCAGCAACCAGTTCATCCTGCTCTGCACCTCAGCCCTGTGCTTGCAAGTTCTTGTGGTGCTGTTAAACTGGACTCCCCTGTGTGTATGGGGCATCCAGTGACCCTCCTGAAGCTGCAGCAGGTACGTGTCAAAGGTGCTTGAATGATGATGAAACAGCCACGCCAGGTCACTGGGCCTGAAGGCAGCTTGTGCTGCAGGCTGGTGCTGGTGTGTCAGAGTGATAAGTTGGCACACTGGGAGCTGGTGTCTTCCACTTAGTTTGTGTGTCCTTCTGTAGTGGTAGCAGAGCTTGGGACAGTGTTAAAGATATAGCCCAACATAGCACATCTAGCCCTGAATGGTAAAGTGGTGAGTTTTAAAAATCTTAAAATTAAAAATTTTTTAAATTTTAAGTCCAAAAATTCTTCAGAATTTTTTTCCACATTTGACACCACCATTGTGTGTTATATGATGGCTACAGAAACACATCAGGTGGACAGGAGGATTGTTTATTGTAATTCAGGAGTCAGCTGGCTGTAACACTTCTTGGGTAGGAGTGTCCTGGGTTCTCTCTTCACCCCCATTCTGATCTCTGTTCACTAAATGATGGAAATGTAATAGCATCAGAACTAGGGAAAAACAACAGTTCTTGTGGGTTTTGTTCGTCTTTTCTATAAGGATATTTTTTTTTTTACACCTACCATAGAAACAGACTTTTTGAGTAAAGAAATGAGAAATTAAAAAGTGAAGAAGGACTTTATTATCTGAAGTACATAAGTGACATAAAGCAGTCATGTCACTCTGTATCACCTGGGTCTTTACAACTATTAGCAGTGACATTTTGGCACTGCTTTAGCTTCCATTTTTAAATCTGGGATTTGTTTTCCTGTTGTCTAATGTAAGGACAAATGGACTGAACTTTTGGAAGCCTTATGAACCTTGCTTTATGTTTATCTTGTTCAAGCTTTAGACTAAGTCTGTAGTAGAGACTGATTGGCAGCTAGGTCTGATTACAGATACATTAGAGGTTACAGTAGAGTGGCACTTAAAACAGAAGTAACCAGGGTTTAGGAGACTAATTTTAGATCTGTTTTGATATAACAAATAATGAAAGTGAGTAAAACATTGAAGAGGAGAAAGAGCCTTTTAAGCTAGAAGACAAGACTGGCATAAGAATAAGTATGAACCTGTCAAAGGTACATTTAAGTTGGAAATGAGATTGTGACATGGTTCCCTACAGTAGCAGGGTACAGGGCTTAATGTCTACAAGCTGTCTTCTGCTTGCATGTAGGCTTTGAGAACACCCTACTGAATCACTTCGGTTTTGTTTCACAAATTTAGCCTTCGTCAGCTCCCCTCACTCCCAAGAACATTCGTCCTGCACGTCATGAGGCATTTTTCAAAACTCCTGGGAGTCTTGGAGACCCTGTTGCATGGAAAAAAAATGAAGGCAACCAGACAAGAAATGTCAGCTCTGTGCAGAGGAGACTGGAAATCTCCAGTACAAGCCCTGACTAACTCCAGTCAGAGCAACAGTTTGGCAGACTGTCCTAGGACCCTGTATCATCTGCAGCAGAACAAGCTCTTATCTGACAAGAGGCGCACGTTGAAATGCTTCCCCGCTATCTGTTCACCCACAGGTTCTCTTAAACACCTTCCTGGTACTGAAAACCTTTTACAGAATTGTTCCTTCAGTACTGATTTGAAGTCAGAGGTTGTACTTCACGTGACCTTGTGGGCATCAAACTGTATTTGTAGTTTTAATTTGAAAAACTATATTGCTGTGAAGAGATGCAAACAGATTTTCTTGGAGTCCCCAGGGGTTCTTTATTCATGGTTTTAAGTGAGATGTCTAGCACTTATCTGGGGTAAGCATTTTTTTTTGCATGTACTCTGCTTACCCTGAGTAAATCTGTGGTGAAAATGATAAACTTTTGCAGTTGAGACCGCAGCTGCTTTCTTGGTTCCTATCTGTCTAACCCTGCCTCCGCAGTGCAGCCTCTTGCTATTTATTTTGTACATTGGAGTGGGATTTAGTGCAAAAAGGGTTGTTTGCAGCTTCAGAATAACAGATTTTCTCAGGGTAAGATTACTTGAATGTCAGTTGGTTGTTGTACAATTTGCCCAGCACTTGTGGTTAGAAAAACCTAATAATAACACAGTATGATTGAATGTATACATGTGAAAAATATTAAGACCAAAATAACTGTGAATGTTAACATTTTTGTAATCGTGTTAATGAGCTATATTAGTCCTTGGTTCTTGTTATTTTTTCTTTTACTCTGAGCAAAATGTACCAATTAGACGTAAAGAATGCAAAACCTGATTCCTTAAATCAGTTTGACAAAGTAATTTGAGAGTGACAAGCCACTGAGAGAGCTGTGCTAAGTTTTCATCTCCTGTTTGAATATGTAGACTCGATGGCCAAGGAACACTGGTAAGTTATTAACCACATGATTGGATTCAGTCTAACCTGAGTCTACTTAAGTGCCTACATAGTGGTTTACTTAAGTCTAATTAAGTGCCTAACTCTTCACTTAACAGAATTTCATCACTAGTTGATAGTGCATTTGAGCATACTTGGAAGACAAGGGTGATCTTGTTTTTTGATGCATATCTATCTAAACCATAAGGTTTATGGTTTTTATGCTCTTTTCAACAGAAAAGACCAAGAGCCATGAATTTTGAAAGTGGGAAAAAAATTATCTGTATTCCTTAGGAGAAGATAAAGAAGAAGGAAAGTCTTAACAGTTAGCATTCAGAGTCCTCAAATAATGGATGGTGCTATTAATAATATAGGACATAATTTTAAGAGTCAATGCTCTTATGCTTGGGTATGTTTTCACTGGTCTAGCAACCTGCAATTAAATATGTGCTGTTTCCTATTTAAAAGACAGAAAGTGTTGCTGGTGACATGATGTTACTCTGGACTTTTAGCAAATGTAAGGCCAGCATTATCAGGTCCTCTCTCATTGGTACTGGTTTTCCAAGGGTAGATACACTGTTGGATGTGCTATTTCATTGGTTAAGGAAAACCAGGACTTTGGGGGTTGGGGATTTGATGAGGTTTTTTATTTTTATAATGAGATGTATTGTGAAAATGGTGTTTAAGAAGGAATCTTAGTGAAGAGTGGGAGTTTGAGTAATGTGGCCTTATCTTAGAATAGACCAATAACAGCCTTATAAGGAGGGCTGATTAGCCCTCATTGAAAGAAAATCTATAGTGGAATTATCATAGGAAATTTCAGGGGTGGTAAAGAGAAATGTTCAGACTGCTAAATTTTAAGTTTTGGGGCTTTTTAAAAAAGATTACACTACAGTTGTGAAAGTTTACAGTTTTTGCTTCTGACTTATCTCTTCCTCATACACCCACTTAATTTCACTTTGAAAAGCAGTGTGTAATTGGTACGGTGCTGCCCCTGCACTTCTGCTAGTGTGCATTTGTTGCTGCTGGGGCTGGAAACATGCTGCTAGGGTTCAGGATGACAGGGGAAGATGTTTATTCTCCAAACCTTGTCTTTTCTTTTCCACAGCCTTTTAGTGAAATGGCAGCTAGAAGGAGAGAGGAGGATCAGAGCTAGTATTGTCTCTTTTCTGCAGTTGAAGCATCATTGTAAAACTTGCCTTGCTTTGCCAGTAATGTTATTCTGTGCCATAACTAACCTAACTATACTTGAAAATGCAGGGACTGAAAATGGATCTTCAGTTTCCAATTTCTGCTTCCAGTTTTAAGTTTCCGCAAATAGAGCAGGTCTGGAAGTGAGGATTGACTCCCTCACGATCAAAGCTGTTTGATGAGTCATAATTCCAAAAGCAGATTTGGGCCTGGGAGAAGGGGGTTCATATGCTGTCTTGTTTTTGTCAATGCAAATTTCTCACTAAAATGGGAGTGGGACCACCGAAGCAGCTGGGCAGCAAAAAGGGATCGAGGCTACTTGCAGTACCTGAGCTGCTGAACTAGATGGGTGAAGGGGAAGGGTTGATTTGAATGAGAGTACCTTTCCTATCTTTGCTTTCACTAAAAGCTAAGAAGTAAAATAAACTAGAAACAACTCATCATCAAAGTAGCTTTGGGAAAGCAGAATGTGTATTTGCACAGAGACAAAGTGCATACCCAAGATGTTCTGCGGGGTTTCTGAAACCTTTCTGTCCCAAGACAGTTGCTGAGGAGGGTGAGCATGTAACTTATACTTGAATCTACCTGCCACGTTTACATTTCTGATTGTCTTTTGTAAATTGGTGCTGTTTCTGTATTTAAAAAGCTGTATTTTTAATGTAAAGCTGCTTCCAGGTTGTATCTTTGCACTGCTAGTTTAATATAGATATTAATTTTATTGCTGTTTATAACTGTTCTTCAGTGATTAGATGTCCTGCTTTTCCTGCTCTGTAGCCATCTTTTTAGCTGTCTGCACATAGCTTTACTCCAATCACAGTCTTGGGTTGAGTATTTTTTTATATATACTATCTTTTAGCAAAATATTAAACGTTTACAGAATAAAAATGGAATTAAAACTGAGGCTGTGATTTCTGTAGGGAGGGTGCAGATGAAAAGAAACATGCCTCCACCACCCATCCAGCTGAGAGTCTCTGCTGGACCTGAGTACCAGAGAATGAGCAGAGGACAACAGCTGCTCCCCCTGGCTCTCACATCTGTCTGTTTTAGGCAGCACAAGCACCACTCGTGCTGTTGCATGCATAAGCAGCAGGGCACTGCAAACTGGCTCTTGAATTCCTAAAGCTGGCCCAGGAAACATCTGGTGGTCCTCGTCCAAAACCATGTGAGGGTTTTTCCCCATCCACACCACCATGGGAAACCATCCCACCACTGCCCAGTGGCCTGCCTGGGCCCACTGTGACCCTGCAGCTGTCCCTTGTCCTGGCTCTCCACAGGATGGCAGCAGTGCCTGCCCAGCTGCTGGCCACAGCCACCCAAGAACAAAGCGGGCCCTGAGGCAGAGGCCGGTTTCCTACAGGTGGAGCTGGCATTTTCTTCACCAACTGCCTATAAATAACACAAGTGGACAATGTGGCCATAGCCCCTTTTGCCTCTCTTCCCCTTCCCTCATCCCGCACACACAAGTAAGCCACTGTTTGACTCAAACCCAAACTTGCTCCCATTAAAATCAGTAGCAGGTTCACATGATTTTAGCAAGCTCAGTATCACCCCAATCCCTGCCTCCCGCCCTCCCCCCCCCCCCAAATTAACAAGACCTGACTTAATGTCCTGTTTTACCAACAATGTCTGCAAAATGCTTGTGAGTTGTGACTCGAAACTAATTTCTAAAATTCAGCAGATCACTCAATATTGTCTTGGGTTGTTTGTTGTTTTTTTTTAAACCCGTGACTTCACCATTACAAACCTTCCCTTTGAACTGACAGGGGAAGGATGATAAGTTTAATAATATTGAATATGGCATGAGAAGCACTTACAAGCTCTAACCCTGCTCCTGTTCCTTTGGTAGGACCATGGCTATCATTTCCTTACAGAGGAGCAGGGCTGTAGCTTCTAGCAGTTCTTGTCCTCACTGGTGCATTTAAAACTCCCCCTTTTGAAGTGAAAAATAACTAGAGGGGCTCATCAAGCTCCCTCTGATTTAGTTTTCTATAAAAAGGGAAAATTAAAAGCTGTGCCATTGTGGATGAACACCTTAATGCTCCACAGCCTGTGCTGGGCAGCCCAGAGCCAGCTGGGAGACAAAAATAGCCCCCCAATGCTGGAAGGTGTTGAATGCTGCCAGCAAACCCATCAGAGGCAGAAGCAAAAGGGAAAGCATCTGATGGGTGGCAAAGCAGAGCCTGCTCCCACCACCTCTAGGGAAGCAGGCCTTCACCAGCTGTCTTGGCCAACAAGGAGTGTTTCCTAAGAGGTGCAGTGCTTTTTCCTTCCAGCCCAGAATGTTCCTGAGCAAGGCTTCATGGCCTGCATAATAATTTAAAATTCAATAATTTAATTTAAAGGAATGAAAAGAAAGGTGTCATACGCAAATGAGGCAAATTTAATCCATGCTGACTGTGATCCTCTGAGAAGACCCACGTGGGCAGTAAGCATTCATGTCCAGATTCTTTCCAAATTCACTTAATACACCAATAATGCAATGGGAATTTAAGATATTTTTTTCAAATGCTTTCTCCAAGGCCTCCTGCAGCTATTAAGTGAATCGTAATGGTGTCAGTCAGTGCCAGTTTAAGCTCTGAGAGCCCGAGGCCTTGGAGGCCATGGTGACTTTGCTGGTGCGTGGGCAAAAAGCCACATCACTTGTTTGCAAAATGCTGTCACCTCCAAGTCTGGTTTTGTGGGATGTCCCACACCAGGGGACAAAAAAAGTCTGTCTCTGCTGGAGTGCCTCTATTTTACTCCATTTTCAGAAATAAATAAAGTTCTTATTTTCACCCTGAATGTGAGCCACCAGACTTCACACCTTTTCCCCCATCTCTAGCTGGGTATTTCTTACCCTGGATGTGACAGCAGTTTCATTTCATAGATGGCATACCAAATTTTGGTGGGAGGGGAGCATGAAACTTGTTTTTTTTCCAACAGTTGCTTTCTTGTTTCAAAACTGACAGCTGTGAACCAGCATTTTCCAGACCTACCCCCTAGGTGTGGTGTGGTAGTGAAGGCACTATAGGGAAATCAAACAAATCTGCAATACGTGTAGAATACTACAGCTGGGTATGTGCTTGTAACAACAGCTGAAATAGGCCAGTTTGGAAGAGGTCTTATCTTTTGGCAAACAACTTAAAGCCTAGAAAATAAAACGGAGGTGTAAATATTTCACTCCACAACTGTCCAGAACGAAACATCTCCCTTACTTTTCTAGCTGATTCTTCAATGCTAAGAAAAGCTCTTTGCCTCTTCACAGTCCCTATGTTTCACTGGTAGCCAGCTAACATGGGATTTGATCACCCTACCTCCCTTTAAAATCTTAACTGGTAACAAGTTTGTTCCATGCCTGAAAAGCACTGGGAATTTAATTAACATAAGGTAGAAGAAGATATTTAGGAGGAGGTGGCTGGAGCTCTGCTCTAAGGCTTGCCTGGAATTGTGACAAAACAAGGCTCTGGCACCTCACCTACATTAGGGTTCCCATCATTACTTCTACTGAAACTGGGATGTTTGGTAAAAAAATGTCTCTGCAGACACTCCAGGCCTAAGTGGCAAATGCTCCAATGCTTGTGTTCCCATCTTCTTTTATATTAACAGAATGACAGTGGCTCCAGTTGCCTCACTCTTGATTTACGTTGGCTTGAAGGGGAGGAGGACCTGTCTCCTGGTTCTGGGAGAGAATTCTACTCGTCATCTACTGAATGACACTTAGCAAAGCAGCCTTTGACTTCTCTAAAACCAGACCAATGACAGTTATCCAGGAGTATGACCTGGCCTCACAAGAGCTCAGGATCTAGCTTGTGGAGGTGGCATTCAGGGGAAAAGGAAGATGGAGAGAGGGTAGAGGGCAGCCCCATTGAATGGGTGTTAAGAATCAGTCAGACAAGTATATTCACTGATTTGACAATAATTTAGGGCTTTTTTGCTCAGCCTTGCTTTGGACTTCCAATTATTTGAGACTGCCCCTGAGGACATGTCAGAGCCTGCTATCTTGGGATAACATCAAAACCTCCTGCAGTATAAGTCTGATGGTCTTGGAATGACCTTTTGCTGTCTGATCGCTGAAGTTTAATGTAAGATTCCCCCTAGTAGGTGTGAAATCATAGATTGGAGGCCATTATAAAACATTAACAAAAGCACTTGAAAATGCATTAGATAAAAGATTATTTCAAGAGCCTGAGAAAGCAAAAGCTTTTTTTCAGTCTTTCCAGCATATACAATTAAAGAGGAAAGAACATTTCAGATGTAGTCAGGGAATGTATTTTGCAACGATCTGATAAGTACACAGTGCCCTGCCAGAGTAGCTAGGGCTGAGCTCCAGGAGCTGCTGCAGAGGATGAAAGGATTCACTCAGGCGCCAGCTTCCCTCCTCTGCCAGTTAAGAAGTCTCTCCAGGTATTTCTTCAAGCTAGTGCAAGATGCAAAGTGCTGCCCAGCTCTAGTGAGTTGTTATCTCTAGGAGAAACCAGAGGGCAGAAAGAAAGTACCAGCCCACCAGCTTTTTCCTAGCAAAGTCCCTGGCATGTGTTACCTCAGTTAAAAATGACTGTAGTCTCCCTTTCGCTTTCTTAAGACATGGAGAGTTTAATTAAGGAGAGTAAAATGAATATGAGATTCATAAACCTTCTAAGACTGTTGAAGCCCAGGAAATATTGGTCTGGATTATGATTTTGCATAGAAAAAAAGATATTTTTGTAATTCTATGCAAAACCAGGCCATACTAACTTCCTCTGTTTTATCTTCAAGGAGGGGTTCTGCCTGGCCAAAATTAAAAGGCAAACCAGAGATGCAATGACAAGAAGCAGACATTCCTCCCTGAGGTATGTCCCCATGCAGAGCTATGGGGCAATACCAAGGTGCATTCAAGAGCAGTGTCAGAGCCAGTTACCAGCAGACAGCTGGTTAGCAAGTGGAGACCTCTGCAAGACCTGGGGCAAAAAAAAAACATTTCAGCCTTTTCAGCATAACAGAGAGGAAGGAGGTGAAAAAACTCTGAATGGATTAAAGGGAAGAAGAGACACAGGCCAGGCCCTGGACAGGGTAAACTGACCACCATGGGGCTGTGAGCTCTGATGAACAACACAGACCTGAATCCTTCAAGATGTTGAGAAACTTCTGTGAATTCTTGAACAGCTCTCAGGGCCACAGAATTCCCAAGGTCACCTGAAGCAGGGGGAAGGTCCTTGCATCCATATCTCCAGAAACAAGCTATCATTTTATAAGGTGCAGGCAGCTGATAACAAACCAGCCCAATTCATGCATCTCCCAGCTGACATGGTGCAGCCTGTCCTCTTCCTCTGGCTCTGCAAACTCCAGCTGCCTGCTCTCAGAACCACTGTCTTTCTCTGCACCATCTCTTATCCCTAAACTCTTCCTCAGTAAGGGCAGGGGACACAGGATATCGGCCTTTCCTAAAGGAGGTCCAACATCCCAATTTCTTCTACTATTGCTCCTGCTACCGGCAGCTTAGGGTGTCTACTCTTCTAACATGCCTGGATTGCATAGCACAGTCTCTCCTTGCTCAGAGCTGCTGCTCTGGCTCAAAGCACTCACCTGCAGCCTTGGCTTCTCCCTGATACCAGTCTGACACAGGGCTCAGAGGCTCGTCCTCTGTGCCACTCAAAACATGTCTGGATTGGGGGAAATGGAAAGCACTTTGCTATTTCTAGTCTAGCTATAAATGTCTGGGTACCAGAGAGCCCACAGATTAGTGTGTTACTGGTCTGTGGAACCTGGGAGCAGTGTGAAGGTCTATGTTTTGACAGGGATTTCTCTATATCACGTGGTCCTTGTGTTACCACATCAGTCTGGGATTAAGGGAGGCCTGAAGGAGTCTGATACCAAACCTCAAACCATGGCAAAGCCTGAGCCCATCCCTGCAGCAGAATATAAACTGCAGCAAATATTGCACAAAAGTCTCTGCCTTGCATCACAATTGTTGTGCCTTGTGAGCAGTATCACTCATAAAACCTGCTTCTCTGTGAGGTTTTGTAATGTTATGGGTCCCCCTTCATGCAGTAAACCGTGGCTGTCCTTTCCATAGTTCTGCTGGCCTCTGTTCCCTCCATAGTCAGCTTCTCTTAACATAAGCTAATGCCCACCACAATTGACTGCACAGCTCAAGCTTGGCAGAAATGGAGTAATGGATGCCAAACGTAATAGGGGAATCAAGTGACAAGCAGGAATGTAGGTGCTGTGACTCAATAAACCTTGATTTGTTGAAATGAAACACAGGGCTAAAGCTTAGAGTCTTGGCCTATGTCAGATTGTGTCAGGGTTGCCCTTCATTCACGTGAAACTCTTTTCACATCGGTCTGAGGACCATGGGAAGATGACATTGGGAAGATTTTCTGATTATTAGTAGACTTAAGTGAGTCCTAAAATTTTGTGTCAGGGTGCAGTAAGGGCTAGCTGCTCCCCAGGGAAGGAGGGCTGGGAGCCAAGTGTAGTAGCAAGGCTGGCAGAGGCAGTGGCCTCAGCAGCAAGAAGCCGTGCTGCAGAGTGGCACATAAGGGTCTGGACTGGGCACGGAGCCAGTGACCAGGGCCAGACACAGTCCAGCAATCACCCAGCTTAGAGACCAGGCTGATCTGACGCCAAGCCAGGAAGCTGAGCCAGTGGGTCTAGGTCCAGACCAAGATCATAGAGGGAGGAAGGAATAAGCTCAGGTACAGCTACTACCCAGCTGCCACCTAGACCAGGTGGGACCATCTGTAAAGCCTCAGCTGAAAAGCAGCTCCCAAGGAAGAGGAAGGGCAGACCTTCACCTTTAGCTCTCTTCACTGCAGCCCTTGTCAGCAAAGAAGCTGACCTTGGACTCAGACAGATAAACTCCTCGGCTTAGCCAATGAGACACCCCAAGGGGGGATGGTCTCCAAGACAATGACTTTAACATGCTGTTCAAGTTCAGGTGATTGATGAAAAGGCTAAAATTGACTTATTACTATAATATCTCTGCAGAGCCATGTCCACACACATACAAATGGTCAGTCACATTTTCCAAAGGAAATTGGCTTGTGTGCCAGAGTAGATTCCAAGATAGGGAGGAAGGTTAAAATGACTCTAATCCAGTAGTGTGATAATGAGACCAAGTGATTAATTACACCTCCATAATGAGAAAGAGATTGTGTACAGTCTTGAATCAGCTTTTAACATACCACCTTGTAAGCCAACTCCATATTCACATACACCTACTGGCACTTCTGTACTCTAATTACTGGTGTATCTGTGTTAAACCAAAGCATAAAGGCTGTAATTAAGAGAGAGAGAGAGACCGTTCTTGTCTTGGGCCCCTCCTCAGCCAAAGGGAGCCTGTCAGAAGATTAGTCATAACCAGATGGGAGTAAAAAGTACTTCCCCTTCAGCAGTATTTCAAACAGAGGTCATTTGGATCGAAGACTAGCAGCGTGATAAAATGGATTAAACATCTTTCCAACCAGAGGATCTGTGGTCGCTCTCTATATCATACCCACGCAGCACCAGTTGAACACAGACATATCTGGGATGATGGCAGCAGCCACCACTCACTGAACAGTAACCCATCCTTGGAGTACAAGGGGAATTTTGCCCAACCACATCTAATCCATCATCACATTAAAACTGTCTACTAGCAAACAGATTCAAAGTATATCCAGCATTTACTAGAACTGATGGATTTTTGTTCTTAGTAGCTTATCAGAAAGCTGTATTATAAGAAGTTTGCATATCTCTGTCTGACAGCCCCACTGAGGGGTCAAATTGTCACACCAGAAGTACAAATACCTGACTAACCACAGCTGATGATACTCAAGCTCTCTTCTGATAGGAATTCTTTTTTTTATATATCCTTCCTCTCCTTTCAGGATGATTTCTGTCTGCTCACCAGCAATACAGCTTGCTTACAGCAGCTTGAATATGTATTCGAGAAGAGGAAAAAAAAAGACATGAAAATCACTTTGGAGGACAAAAAAATCCCACTAAAACCAGTGCTATGGAGGAGGAGAATAATAAAAGGAATTCAGAAACTTTTTCAGTAATTATCGCCAGCCACCAAGTCAACTACAGCTGAAGCAGAATAGAAGCTAGATTGTTTCCATTTCAGCTTAGGAAAATGTGAAACATCTGTAAGATAATCACAGCTTTCGAAACAATTCTGCAAAGAGTGAACAATGTCAGCAAATCCAAGCAGTCAATTACTGAATATCACACTGTGATGCTTTTTCATGACAGTCCCCTGAAACTGTTCCCCTGGTCTTCTACAGGACTGCAGTAGCTGGTACAGCTCTGTCATTCACATAGCACTGTACAACACCTGGAGATGGTGCTCTCTCTGCCTGTTTATATTAACCAAAGGTGAAACTCTTCATGTCAAACAGCCTACATTTCCAAAAGAGAGACCCTTTTATGAACATCTGGTCTCCTCCCATGTTTTCCTGATCTATCACTGCATTATGACATATCCTGATGGGTCCCATCCTTCTCCACACTGCAAACCAGATGAGCATCCTAATTAAGTTCTGTAAAATGCAAAAGATGTTCAAAGAAGCAAATCCATAAATGTGCTTCCTGGATGGTGGTGCAACTGTTCAGCCATAGCCCTCTGTGGCACAGCCACCCTCCACCCATCCACCTTGTTTCAGAGGGTAATTTTCTCTAGGACTACCCACACCATATGAGCTTGTTGGGGAGTGGAGCAGCTTCTCTTCCATGTCCTGTTCACATCCTTTGAGACAGGACTAAAAGGGGCACATAACTATATTTCTTCTATAGGGACAGTCCTTGATTTCTTGTCCTAAGTTGGCATTTCAAAATCAGCAGTTCTAAAAAATGGGAAATATGGAGAAGTTCCTGGAAAGGGAGAGAAAGAATTACCCTCATTGCAGCAGTTCTTGAAAAAAAGCAGTAGATAATTCATCTGAAAATGAGAGAAGGTTTCAGTTCTGTCCTGACAGAGGACTGTTCCACGCAGTATTTTCTCCAGAAGAACACTGGTATGCCAGATAGGTACTTTTTAAGGAATCGAATCTGTGTCAGTTTGCTCCCAGGAGCTTGTCTGCTACATTTTAATTGAGTCCTCATGGCAGTATGGTTGAGTTTCCATAAATAAAGGGACCTTTTTCTTTTTTTTTTTTTTTTTCCTGTATTATTAAGTCATTGATTCTAGTGGAATTGCAGAAGAAAACTTTTGCTAGTTTAGATGAAATCATGAGTTCTGTCAGCAGAAATCCATAGATCAGTTTGAGTCCACAAATCACATTTGTGATTTCTGTTTGAGGAGTCAAATCTTTTTGTGCTTCCTCTCAAGACAGTAACAGTTATACCGTGAGTAATATATCTATATATATATTACATGGGAGGTAATTTTTAAACCCTCCATTTAATGGATTCATCATTCAGCCTTACCACAACCACCTCTTATTTTTGATTCTGTAACTCAAGAGTGCAGTTTTGGTTTGTCCTTCAGGGAGATTTTTTTTCAGTGAATATCCTGTTGTGTAGTTACAGAATTCCAGAAGACTCTTTAGGGATGAGTGACACGCATGGGATATCCATCATGCCATAGTGTAGACAAAAAAATCCTACTTGGGACCTGGATTAAATATCACTTGAAAGAGATCAGAATTCATATTATGATACAGTACAATGAGACAATTTGTTGTTGCACAAATAGCAAAACTATAAAAGGAGCTTGTCTGGTCTCTACCTCCTAAAGCTTTCAGTTTTGTGAGTTATCTCTTAAACCACTCTGAGAGCATTTAAACATCTAAGAGTGTCTAAGTCACTTCATGCCAATTTTAGACCATGAAGATAGTGGACATCAGGGCAAGGAAGAATCTTACTTGAGCACTTTGTTCATTATATCAGTGATATCTGATTAAATTGATTTATCCTCTCTTAAGGACTGGTGAGCAGAGCAAGCTAATCCTTGGTGAGACTGTGCTGAAATTAATAAAATTGTATCAGGAACTAATTTGGTGCAGTTTGGTTAAGGAGATGAAATAAACAGGAGTTAACTTTGTACTTCTGGAGGAAAGGTAAGGCAAAAGAGGGGAAAAGGACTGACTTCTAAGTAAATTCAGGACAATGGATATATCTGGAGATGCTGAGAAAATTAATGCCTAAAAAAATATCTCACTAGCATGATAGTTAGGCTGAGGTAGCTGGACAGAAGACATTTGTTAACGCCTACAGTAAGGTCTCATCACTTTTTTTTTTTTTTTTCACTGCATCTTTCTCAATGCAAATTTGTCCTGGAGCCAAGTATGACAATATGTATCTAAATGTTCATAGCTTCTGAATTTAAACCATTGCAGTGTACATCTGGTATGATAGACATACATATTGAAAATATTACAATTGATACAAAACTAAGCAGCAGTTCTGCTTAGCAACAAATTACTGTTAGCATATTACTGCCATTCCCAAACCCCTGTCTGCTGTGGCCAGGAAAATCATATTAATATCTGTAGCAAGTAAATTTTATTTGAAGAACTGAGAAAAGTGCTAAATTGGTTCCCTAGCTAACACGGACAGTTGGAAGTCCACTACCTTACAAAACTACTATTTGCCTATATAGGGCTCGGTATTTTTTTCAGGAAAGAAACCATGAGGAGGCAGAAATTAGTATGGTCTCCAAGAGCTCTTAACAGCACATCTAGCACTGTTCCTCGTCATCTATTGAACACTTTTTTTGTCACCGTTCTTAGTGCACTTGCAGCTGGTTCCCCTTCCAAACAGCTTCTTCAATCAGAGAATTAAAAAGGTTTATTTTGACCCTAAGGGACCTACAATTTCCAGACAGTCCTAGGCACAGGTGTGTCTCAATAATGGGGATCTCAGAGGAGAGACAGGTGGGAACATCCTTCACTGCAGAAGTACTGACGTACTCAAGTTCTGCAAAGCTTTGTCCAAATGAATAGCTTGCTGATTTCTAAGCAAATAACAGCTGTGAGGCTGGGCAAGAGGTTTCTTAGCTCCAGTTGAACCATCCACATGTCCACAGCAGCAGCAGCAGCAGCAAAACTGCAGCCACTCAGTTTTCAATCACAAAAGGTTTCACCAGGTGACCTCAAATTGATAGTGACCTTAGATAACCAAATCTGTAATGCTGCACTCTGTAACAACTCTGTAACACACACACCAAATATGCCCATGACCCAAATATACTTTAACCAAAATGTTTTTTGTTTGGCTTTTATTTACATGTGTATGTGACATCCATCCATCCCCATGTAAGAGGGGTGTAGAAGGACTGAGCAATGACACTGTGTATAACTTGTGTACTGGACATTTATTCAGTTGGATGGGCATTTAAAGCAACTTTTAAGGTTAATAACTGATGACTTTTTATGAAAAACTAATGGCTACTAACTTGAAAGTCTTTGGTTTCAGATGATATTGAAGATACTGGCTGTGCCAAGGACAAAATGATGCTTCTGCCTCCTGGGACAGCCTCTGCTCTGTAGGACCCCCTGGTCCTTTCCCCAGCATTGCAGGGTGATTGTATTCCAAAAAGCAATGAGAAAATCCATCTTTCCTTACTGAGCAAACCTATCATAATAAAACCAGAGCTTTTTCTAGTTTCTAAACAGTTTAAATAACATAGACAACACCATCTTGGCATCTCTTTCAGTTTTTCTTTCAGTTTTATTACGGTTCTACCCAGATAGGAGATCTTCCAAGTAGCTACAAATTCTATGAGGGTGGAAATATCTTAATAGCAGGGGGACACAGACTTTCATATCTATTTCTGCTCATGGTTTCCATCTTGGAGAGAAAGATGCCATTCCTCACATTTTCTGCAAAACTTAAATTCTCTCTCTATGTTTTTAAAAAGCTTTTAGCTTTTGGGAATTTTCAGAGACTGTTTTCCTTGATAGCTCTTGACATTTTTTTCCACAAATTTATTAGCCTTCACACAACAGAACAAATAGTGTCAGTGTGGGTAACATCGTACTTTACAACTGCAGTTCCTGTAGTATCCTTCCATGACGATGCCTAAGTGACATCTGCTGAACCTCTAAGCCACTGCTGAAACAAAATTTGTCCATTCAATTATTTGCGCACAAAGAAGCATTGGTGTGAGTGAAGAAGCAAAATTCTTACAGAGAAAACAAACAAACAAAAAAAATCCACCTTTTCCTGCTCTGTGAAAACCAGCCATTATGTTAAAATGAATGAATAAAACAAACTGAAGTGTAAATGAATACTAGCAATGTATGTTAAAAGACATAAAACTACATTTATAGTAGAGATAGTGGTGGATTGGGAAGCTTTGCTTTTGGTATCTTATCAGTAACCCATAAATCTGCTACCTAATACTGGATTTGTATAAATCTGTATTAGCTATCTTTGTGTTGGTTGGACAAACTGTCCTTTTCCAGGCAATACCAAACAGCCTCTACAAAAGGAAAGACACACCTCTTTGCCTCCTCTAATTAGCTGCATTTATTGCTTGCATAAAAAGCATCCTGGGACCCTGTACTGGAAAAGAGCCCCGTTACCTGATACACACATCTGAAAACATAATTCCTGCCCTGAAAATTTACTTAAAATTATAGATAGAGGATCACCAATAATATCCTACAGTTAAAGAGACTGTTGGCCTCGATGTGCTGTTCCAATCACTAGACTGACTGTGAGTAAATTATCACAGAAAGTGCTTACAGGGCCTTGAGTGATTTAATAGAGGAAGAAGCAGTAAGTCAGAATAATATAAGAAGCATAATTCTACTCTCTTTGATTCTGATTGGCATCTAGGTTTATAGACCCTTTGCTTTTAGGTTCAGATAGCAAGTATGACTCTCCCTTCAAAACACTCCTAAATCCACCAGTCTTTAGCTGGTGAAGATAAAAGAGGAATGTTCCCTGGAGTTTCTAGGAGTTCCCTGTACATAAAGGAAATGTGCATCAAAGTGGACTTCAGAAAGATTGAAATGACTCTAAAGGTACCGGTAGGTTGATGCAAAAATCTATTTATTTTAATCTAGTTTTAAATCATAATTGTACTGCCTTAATAGTGTTTGGATGGCTTAAACACACATTTCTGCAGCATGACACATTCTCATTTTTACAAAATACTCTATTTGATTTAACTTTACTGGATTTAAAACAATTATTTGTGTGAGCATGACAATAGGCTTTGAAAGCTACTTTAAAACTTCAGTTAATCTCTCAGTTTCTCTTTGGTTAAGGTCATTTATTTTATCTAAGCATATATGAATGCTTTCCTTCTTAATTAGATGCAGAGGCTAACCATGAAATCTGCTAGACTGAGCCCCACAAAGAACATATGTGGTCCATGTCACCACATTGCTGACACCACACTAGACGGGGTGAGCACCTCAGAACTGGCTACTGGTGCACATCTGAGCAGAGACATCATTCCCTTCATTGAAAAATAAATAGTTGAAGAAAGCTTGTGCAATACAGTATTTTTAAATTATCCCTACTGCAAAGATAAAAGGAGATTAAGAAGAGGAGATCTCAGAAGCTGCAGCGTGTAGGGCAGGGTCCCACAGCACCCAGACTTTTCCTCCTAGTAGCTCACGCATCCTGATTGACCATGGTGGTTTCTTGGAGACCCGCATTCCCCAGCTCTCTGACTCCAGCCCATCAAGCTGACAGTCTGAAGTGGATGTTCACAAGGTTATGTCTATCCTACCCTAGCCACAGGCCCTGACAAATGATCTTTTGATGAACAGCACTCTGAGAAGAGTGGTAGCTCTGTGGTGCTGAATGTGCCAATCAACCCTCTCTCCTTGAGAGCTTCTGCAGGCTCTGCTGAAAGGGATTGTCCAGCTGACATCTTCAGTGAAGAAGGTGAGACATGCCTTGTGCCTTCCTTGGCCACCTGCACCTGAGCAGGATGGAAGGTTGGTCAACATCCCACCCCTCCAGGATGTTTCTTAAGGTATTTAACACTTATTTGTGTTCTCATGACATCTAATGTAACTTAGAGAACTAGAATGTGATTTAGTGCTGAATTCATAAACCCTAGGGAAAAAGCAGCAGCCCAGAAACTCAGATGAGTGTGGGTCTCATTGCTTCTGACATACTCCTCACAGACAATTGACCTTCACCATATTGTAATGTCCAAAAGAAAAAAAAAAAAAAAAAAGGGATTAAAACTTCTCACTTTAAAAAAGTCAGTCTAATCTAATCTGGCATGAAAAATTACTTACTTTCAATCATATAATGAACACTGCTGCAGGGCAGACTTACCTGGGTGATTTGTCTGTATGTTCCTGTATCTTAACTTGCCTCAGTTTCTTTTAAATCTTAACCTTCAGGCTGAGTAATCTGGTTAATCCTTAGTTTGAGCCTAATAACAAAATTTTCACAATATTTGTTAGCCTCAAAAGCACATTTCTATTACCTCAGCTTAGGTTTAGTAGGTTTTTTCTTTCCCTGGAAAATACATGTGAGCTCAGATGTTCCAGAGTGTGAAACATTTCTCTTTCTACAAATTTTTAGCCTGTGTTACTTTAGCAATTGAACTGTCCCTCAGCAACAAAACAATAATAAGCGTTCTGTTTCCATTGAACAAAAGGAAAATCAGAGCAGAGTCTGCTTAACTTCCTTTGCCCGTGAACTAATGAACACAGACCATAAATGACTGTCTGAAAGATCTAGTTATCCATCTCTGCGAAAGCAACATACACTGCTGGAGAAAACAAGACTGCAAGAAAGAGGGAAGAGAGAGGATTAATAATTACAGGAAAGGAAACTCATTTAGGAGCCTAAAATGATGATTATGTAACTAAGCTTTGTTCAAGACTGTTCAGATGATAAAGCAGTATAAACTCAGAATCAGCTAATGACTTGTGTGAATTGCTTTAGAAGCTAAAGGGTTTTTTTAGCATAAGCTTTGACCAAGCCTAGATCAAGGTATCTGTTACTATTAACTGATTATTATTAAACATACTCTATATGCATGAGGAGTGCTCTCCTTTCCCCAGAAAGGAAAAAAGGCTCTTGTCTTGCTGAGGTTTGTCTTTAGAGAGTATATCTAAATTCTTTTAAGTCTCCTTATCTTTGCCATGCATCTTCTTCAATGTAACAGTACTGGTGGGGCATCAGCATGCTGCTTTAGACCTCCAGTGATGTGAGTCTCAGCTAGTTCTGCACTTGAGGAAGACTTCTCCAGCTAAGGCAAGTAAAGACAAGAAGGAAGGAATAACAGTCTCATAACTGCTCTTCCAAAGCCAAGCAAACTTTTAATAGTCAACTAGCAACATGAAGAGGCTTTAGGCCAGAATGGCTAGCTCAGATCTTAGCCATAATCCTCAATATGCCCCACCTACCTCAGGCATCTAATTTGCTTCTCTGTCCCAGTGGGTGGGTGGGTGTCAGGCTGTCTATTTTCTGCTAGGTGGCAGCAAAGACAAAAAACCTGTCACTTCACAGTTGGTCTTGTCATCAATGAAGAGATGCTCATGGCTTTCCTGGTCTTCCTTCCTAGTAATCCTTCCTGGTAAAGGAAAGTAGCCTCATGCAGTTTTTTATGGCCTGTTTCATGCCATGCCAGACACACAACTGTTGTTCCCCGTATCTCCACATATCCTTCCCTTCCTCCTAGTGGAAATTAACTCATTCAACCCCAATACAAAAGAACAGAAGAACATAGGGAAATGGAAGCCGTGGACAAAACCTGTACACTTATTTATCATTAGGACAGGGACTGTACACCCACATACAAATCAGAGCAATGTTGAACTGTTTTAAGAGTTGACAGCTCCTGTTTATTTCCACGGCACTGCAGTTCCTTTTGCCAAAAAGACCAAAAAAGATGTTATCAACCAGCTTGGACAAAGTCTGATTTCATTTTCATTGGTAGAAATCTGAGGTTCAGCAATATATATGATTTCCAGTTAGGCTTTTATGAGCATTCACACTTTTTCAATAGCTCTCATCAAGACTTCTATTGCTTCACTGTGCTAGAGAAATCTCTTGTAGCATATTAAAATACAGCATAAGAAACAGAGGTGTATCAGTTGGGTATATTCATCCGGAAACTCAGAAAAGACACTTACAATAATACCTGCCAATACCTTCCAGAGATTTGGCACATAATAAAATTAAGAATTTCATTCTTATTTCATTTTAATGGCACCCTGAGATCCAGATATGATTCTGCTGTTTGTCTCAGAAATAAAGTGCTTTAGATTATATGAATAAAGGAATGATTGAAAAAAATCACTTTGTAATTGCTTGGAGCGACAAATCATACCAATGCAAAAAAAATTTGATCTCTAGTGTATAATTTTTATGAAAATGAACATAATTTATTCCTTAATTGCTACATAAGATTAAGCACTCATAGACAGTGGACAGCTCGTGACCATGCTGGATTACAAAGACATTTAGTAGCAGATAACAGCTATGTGTAAAGACAGATGTGAATGATAAATTTATTTATGGGATGGTTATTGCAGCCCCAAACTGATGAGTAGCAGGATGCAAAGAGTAAGATTCCCCATTAATCTCATAAACTTCAGAGTTGTTAAAGTATGTGAGGACAGAACTAATTCTGGTCATTGATTTTACTTTTCATCCCAGTCTTCTAAGTAACTGCACTGGCTGAAGTCAGCAGCCTGTTTTCACAGGCAGTGTCTGCTACTGGCAGTGATAACACCCCATGGTTAGAGTTACTACCAAGGACTGGTGTGCAGACCAAGGCCACCGCTGGATCTTGTGTACCACACTGGGGGGTGCAGAAAGTGAAAGGCCGCACCTGCAGGGAGGAGAGGACAGGTGACCCTAAACTGACCAAGGGATTCCTTCCCATATACACCATATAAAGCTGAGGGATCACAAAGGTCAAGCCCTTCTCAGCTTGGTTCTTCTGGCTTCTTCCTCTCTTCTTCAATGGCTGGCATCTGAGGAGGACTCTGTCCGTTCTGCCTTTGATCCTCATCTGTGTGTTCTTGAATCCAGTACCAGAACCCAGCTCCTGAACACCATTCCTGTCTACTGCGGGGCCCAGTCTGGGACTTTCCCAGTGCCTGCTCCACAGCATCAGTGGTGACAGTGACATAATTACCATCAGGGGAGTTGGGTTCAATATTGTTTTTGTATATATTTGTATATATTCTATTTTTATTATTATTTTCATTTTCATTAAAGCTGTTCTAATTTTCTTTCCTAACCACTGAGTCTCTCTCCCTTATTCCCTTTCTGTTCCCCTTTGGGGAGGGAGGGGGGTTAACATAGAGAGTCTGTTATAGGTCTAGTGGACTGTCCTGACCCTAAACTGTGACAAAGTAATAACTGCATTTATGTCTTTAAAGCACTTTGTAAACATTAATTAATGAATGTGCAATACATATCTGTGAGGAAGACATTTTATAGATGAGTATATGCACAAAGAGAGGCAATGATTTATCCAAGGTCACAGGCACAGTCAACATTAATAGAGATTAGTACACAGTGTTCATTAGACCACATTCATACTGGGGACAGTGTCTTAAATATTTCATTAGAAAATACATTGCACACCCTTCTTATCCAAAGCAGAACAGTACTGCAGCTGTGACAAATGTCCCGTCCAGAATGACCTTGTGCAAGGTCATCTCCTCTACCTCTTGTCAAATATGCCACTCTGTCTGCTTGCTTTATTCCCATAGTATCTGATATAAAAAGAAATTATAGTACAGTGTAACTAACTACATACTCATTCACAACTTGGTTTATATTTAATGAGTACTTTATATACAAAATAAGAGGATTGCTTGACAAAAATTGCTTTCACAGATCTGGCTGGTTTCTCAGGTGCCATAGTTAACCATCCTAATGCAGTTCCAGCTGAAGGAGTTGGTAAAAACATTAATATTATATGTCTGTCTTTGAATTCATAGCTGGAAACAGCTCCATGTTTACAGGGCAATAAATTTGCTGGGCCAAATTCACAGGAGGGTCTGATACAAAGGACAAACACAACTGCATCAGCCAAAAAGATGGCTTGCTGCAAACTACTCATCACCACTCTCCCCTGCTCCTCAGAAGATCAACTCCTTCATCATTTCCATTAGTCTAAAAACTTCATTCATAGGTATTGGCTATCTCAACTCATGTGGACAGAACCAAGGAAGACAGTTTCATGAGTAGCCCTACTAGCAGATCTGAGCAAATAGGAACCTTTGGCAACCCAGCATTGAAAAATAAGGAGCAGATAATGCCCTCTTCAAAAAAACCCTCATGGGTTTTTTTGCACACTGGGACAACACATCAATGTCACTTACACCTTCAGTCATCAGACACAAGGGATGCTTGCAGTCCTACTTCCACTCCGTCGTAGGTAGCATCAGTTCCATTGTTTTTATAATCACATAATCCCTCTACAAAATAGCCAGATGATTAGGAAAAAGCAAGAAACATAATAACACAGGGTGGTGTGTCAGAGCACCTCGGTCACTCCCAGAATCAAAATATTTCATCTTAAGGTGGGTAAAGCCCGTTGGCACATTTTATTACAGCTTCAGCTCCTTGATTGTCAGAGTTTGGGAAGCAGATGAAGGCCAACTAGGATGACATACAGGAATATAACCTGCATCTGTTCTGTGGTTTGCGTACTTACATTAGTGCTCAGTTTTTACTTTCTCTTGTTCAGGATCTCCATCTCAATATAGTTCTTGAAATCTATCACTGATATGTGTATGTCATTGCATACTTGCACTGTTAATTCATTCACCCTGAAGAAAAAGAGAATATCCATTCTATTTTACTTCATCATTTCACTTTTTTGAAATTTTCCTTTCCTGTCTATGATGGAAACTAGTTCTGTTTCATTGTTTGATTTTCTTTTCTTGCTTTTGCTGCATGCTAGACTGTAACCTGTTTTCCTTCAACTGTAGCTAAGGCAGATAGAGCCTTAAAGGGAGAAATTAATTTGAACACTGGCAAAATAGTATAGGCAAAGCTCTGAAACAAAAGGGACATCTATATGCCTACCTGGAACATCTGTAAAACAAAAGGTAGCTATAATAATTCTTCCTTCTTTTCCCCTACCAAACTATGTTCCAATGTCTTCAATTTTTGCTGTTTGTTGAACTATAGCAGAAATAAAACTGGAGATTTATTAAAAAGAAAAAAAAAAGAAAAAGATTTTCTGTTTCAGGCAAGAAGAATTTTATGTCATTTCATAGCAAAGCAACATTAGCTCATTTCTTACCAGAGCCGACATCCTTTCTTTCTATTAACTTCTACATGTTATGCCTCAGGTGTATGATAAAAAAAGGCCAAAGCTGGATAAGTTCTTTTTTCCAAATAATCCTATTAAGAACAGTGGGGAGTCCAAAGGCTGGTAAGGAAAATAACCCACTTGTTGAAATGTTTGGACCAAGTAGGAGAAAATGAGTCCCATCTGTTTTTTCTATATTCTTAAGGCAGAATGCATAGCTATGCAGGAAAAATATATTTCTGGTGTATTTTAAAATCATCATACTAAAATAAGAGGCCACTTTCAGACAGTAAAAGTCTTCTGAAAGTGACTATTTTACCAGATGCCTAGTTATTAACAGTAGGGCATGGAGATTCTGTTTGACAGAACCATTACAGAGTGGTAGGTGTGCTACACCTGAAAAAAAAAGAGTTTTCTTTTTCTGTGCAGTTTTTAAGCATCTCTGTTATTGTAGATACCAGTATGGTAGCAGATTGTGTCTCCTAAATATGTTTAATTATATTTAATAGTGCTTCATCTCAAATATTACAAGCTGGGAATGAAGGAAATGCCTGGGAATGAAGAGAGCTGCCAGGCTTGGAGAAAAGAGAATGGTAGGGAGCTGAGGAACATATATAACTTAGGAATTACTTCAGAATGGAATCAGTCACTGCTCAGTCTTATTGATTTGATTTTTTTTTTTTTGTCCAGTTTCTAACCAATTCCTTGAAATAGAATATTATTTCCTATGTATGCATTCTTACTTGAAAAAAAAAGGGAAAATGACAGAAAAATGAAGAAAACAATTACCAAACCACCCATCCACACAAGTGAAGCATTACCGATCCTATTACAGTTTATAGCAACTGGGATTAGAAATGCCACAGAATAGCCTCCTGCCATCCTTTTACAGACAAATCTTCTGGGCTCTTCCAAAGTAGTAGCTGCCAGATTGGGTTCATAGAACTGTTTTCCAATGAGACATTTGTTAAGACCCAGTCTTGACAGGTAGGATTCAAAATCCCTATCACTTTGAACAGTCCCTTCAGCACTGTAAACATTTTGGATCAACACCATCTAATGGATCAGGAGGGCAGGAGAACCTATTTATTTTTAAAAGCTGGTTTCCTGCAGTTTAAAGCCTCATAATTTCTAAACAATTTTCTAAAACCAGCATGAGCAACCATCATCAAAACAGTAACTTTGTCTTTCTGTCTGCTTTCTCTTTTGAAGTTGATAAGTTGATTAGTTGGTAAATTGATTAGTTGATCCTCTAAGCCATTCATCTGTTTCCACCTTTCTGGCAGCTATAAACACCCTAAGTACCTTCTCCCATAAAATGTGACCATCTAATACTGTTGGTAGGTAACAGTCAGAGAGAAGGGCTGCAAGGCACTTGCTTCCCACTGTCCCACAGATGCCCTGGCTGTGCCAATATCTCCCTGGGAATTGGAGCAGCTGGGGATGTACAGAGGTACTGGAACCCACCATTTGTGTAGCATGATGTGTGATAGTGCTGCGGGATGTGTGGGCATTACACAGAGTACAGGTGCCAAGCTGATGCCTTCCAGGTCCTGCCAGGTTCCCTGAAACATCCTGCACCTGGTCAGTCCTGGCACACTTTCTGGTCTGAGCAGACACAGATTTAATCTCCTCACAGGCTGCTGGCCATCACTCAGACTCGGTGCCAGTGCAGCTATGGCCCCTCCTATTAATTTCTTTGGCATCTCATGTGCAAGAAACAAGAAGTAAAACAAATGGAAATATTCCTGAGTGCCAGGACATTAGCACACTACTCACTTGATACAAAACCTTCAAACATTTTGCAATAAATTCCCACAAACCCTCACAGAGCAAACACTCCTCACCACCCCTGCTCACCTCCACAGATGTTTCCTTCCTGCGTATGGGTGTCCTTGGGAAGTAAACTGTGGTCTGTTCTTCTTTGGGGAAACAAGATAGCTATCTATTTATGAAAACTAAAAAATGCACTTCAAAGCCATACGGAAACACTCAGCTACACAGTCGCTGCTGTTGCTGTTTTTCTACCAAGCAAAGACTCCTGCATTAGCCTGGGCTGGATCAGCACATCTCTGGCTGCTGGAGGCTGTACAGATGCTCCAGGTGTCTCATGTTGTAGGGCTGAAAGGTCAGATGCTGCAGCAGGCAGCAGTTACAGCCTTGCCCATCACTCCAAAGCCTGGCTGGCTGTCTACATGGCTTGAGAGGACATGACCTGCAGAAGAGCTCTTCTGAGTACTGCAACAGTTAACTATCTCTGCACAAGTTATATCTGTCTAGGTGAAGTCAGAATTTCACTTTTTTAAATATAATTTACATCCTCCAGATGATTTCCAGTGAGATGGAGCTCACTTTGTCTGTGGCCAGGCTCATGCAGCCATCCAAGTCATCCCTGATTAATTGGATGCCTTGAGCCTCTGGGGGGTTTGGATGCCTCAGGAGCATATGGAAATTTTCAGGGGTGTTACACTGAAAAATGAGGTAAATACAATCTACTGAAAGTCAAAAAATTAATTAATTCAATTAAGTGCTTGGGATTTTCCACTTTTTCAAAATTTGCCTTTTTGTTTACACAAATGGATATGTCCAATAGATGCACAATGAAAGGAAGAAGGATTTCCTACACTTAGAGATACTTCTGTACAGACGTGCAGTGTACACTTTGAGACAAGGGAGGAAGGAAACTAACACTCAACATGTGCTTGCAACTTCAAACAAGTGGGTAACTGTATGAAACAAAAGCTGAAATTGTATTTTGACATCTGAACAGGAAACCCAGCATCTTTTATGGGTACCTACATCTTTATTTCATAGGAACAACTCATGAGTCTTAGGATGTATTTTCCAGCCTCACAGCAGGAAAGAGGATTTCCAGGATGCAGAAAACCTTCTTTAACATCTCAGGAGTCACAGCATGATCCAGCCCTCGCCTAGGGAAAGTGGACAATAGAGAAAGATGGGTATTTTCTGACAGTACCTGAGCAAGCTAAAAAAACCCAAACAACTTCCACCTGGAATCACAGGGGTCTTTGGCACCTCTTTCGAGTGCCTGAAGACAAGAGGTAGGAATCCAGGCCACACTTCTAAAAAGCCTTTCCTCTTGTCAGAACTAAAGCTTTTCTCTGCAGTGCCCCTTTGTGTTTCCATCCATACACTTGCAAAAGATACTTTTCTTAAGTAACTAGCATGTCCAGAAAAAATCCTGGTGAGCATGGTAAATGGAAGGGGAGACATCACTGCATGCCTTGGAATGGGAGAAGGCAGAAGAAAAGGCAGTGTCATCTTTCAAAAGAAGTGTTTGGAGATGTCTTACCTGGTGTTGAGAAATAACACAGTTGAATTAGACCTTCTCAAACAAAGCATCTGAGGTCCAAGAGGTGTCCATATTAGATCCTGGTAAAGAAACTTTTAGCAGGAGGAAATGCAACAGGATGCAGGAAAGACTAAGTTCTATTCTCAACACAGCTAATGTGCAGCAGCATGTGCAGATGCACTGAAGGATGTTATCCTAACCATCTCATACCACTTCTGGAAGAGCTTGGTGTACAGGAGGTACAGGCCCAAGGAACAGCCCATCAGGTCATGCTTGCCCACCAGTGGGACGGGATCATCCAGGGGGACTGGAGGAAGGCATAAGTAAAAGAGAGAGGTGGGGAGACAAGAAGACCAATTAAATGTTATCGGTCTTCTTCCACCTAGATTTATGTTTCAGAGTTTCAAACAGCGATCAACGGAGTCAGAGCTGTTGTACATGGCCATACATCTTGTAAGTCTGTCCCCTCAATATGCACAAACCAACACAACAAATCATACTGCTGTCACAGCAGGTCTAATGCCTCCAGGAAGGAAAGAAAAGGAAGAAAATGGAGGGAGGACAGCTGCAGCATATTGACAGTATTTAGATGCTGTGCTGGCTCATTTGTGGAACTATTTTCAAGTTGAGACCTTAGCTTATCTCTTGTCCTTCTGTCCACAGCAGAGTCACTGAGGTTAATGACTCTTGTTTCCTCTGTAATATCCTCTAGACTGTCTGGGTAGTGGATATCAGCAATGTGTCAGCCCTGGGCTGACTCATCACAGCAAATCATTCAGTCAACAGAATTAACCACAACTCGTAAGCTTTACATAGGCAAAATACCTAGATCCTGACTTTCAAGCTGATAAAAAGAAAGTTTTGGAATGCCTACATTAGTCACCCAAGGCTTCCTTAGCATCCAGAGAGAGACACGCACTGTGAAAGAGTAATTCAGGTTGTAGGAGGACTAAACTGCATTCTAGAGTTCCTTGTCTACAGCAATAAGAGAGCTTAAGACAGTAAGACTCTTAATTTAGGTGCCTCATTAAGTGCATATGGCGTGATGGGATGAATTTGGGTGAAAGTGCTCATGCTACTTCAACAACAGAAACCTGGGAGTGTTGCTGCTGTGTTTTCACTTGGAGAAAGGATAGCTCATCATTTTCCCACAAGCCTTTCATCTCATCCCAGTGGCTCTGCTCAAGTCACTAATCCCCAAAAGCACAAAGCATTCACTTTTCAATTTAGAAAGAGAGTGGGTGTATAGATGAGTGTACCAAAAGGGTTTGGGGAAACCAGAGCATGATGGAGAATATAATTTCAAAACCCCATCCTCAGCAAGAGATGTGCTTCTTTCTCCTCTTACACAATCCTGAGAAAAATATCAGCCTTTCTGATATTGCTTTAAAGGCTGAGTGTTTAACCAGACATGCTGTCCTCTCGCCCGAGGACAGCTACAATACACAAAGTGCATTTTAAGAAATCACTGCTTTTATTAACTGCAATTATACAGGCTAGTAATGAAAACAAGAAAGTACTATTACCCAGGCCCTTCCAGCTATCAAGGTTCATAAAAACCAGCATCACTTTACTAAGCTATAAAGCAAATAGTTTTAAGCCAACCAGAAATAACCCCAGGTAGGAATGTAACTGACCAAACTTCCAACTTTCACATACCACATTCATAACTTTCCATCCATTATGATTTCACAGTAAGAGTTCTTGCTAGGGGATGGAGATGACTCTGTGGAAAATTACAGTACTGTTGCAAGCTCACACTGATACATACATAGATCAGTGAAGTCTTTCATATGTATTTGCTGGGAAAAACCCATTAAGTTATTCAGACCCTAAGCTGCTGTTAAGATTGAAGCTACAGGATCATGGAAATGTAGATTGGAATATACCTTGAGAGGTCATCTATTCCAATGGCCTGCTCAAAGCAGGACTGTTGCCATCCCAAGGCTCTTCCTAATCAAGAGCTACATTAGGTCTTTCCAATGTAGCCCAGGGTGTGGGTTGCCTTATTTGCAGTGAAAGGGACCTGTCAGCACCCATCAACCATAAACACATGGGTTTTTTTAAGCAGGACTACTACTAGCCAGTCACTTCCCAGCCTGTTCTGATGCATGGGGTTATTCTGACATTGGTGCAAAATTTTGCATTTCTCCCTGTTAAGCCATTCAAGCTGTTTAGGTTGGCCTAGTCCTCATGTTTAGAAAAGATCATTTGGATTGAAGCTCTGCCATTTGTCTTGTCAACCACTTACTTAGACTATCTTCTGACGGTTCATTCTGTGTTATCAACCAGGTTGTTGATGAAGTTGTTAAACAACCTCTGCAGTACTCCTATTATAAATGGCCACCAACCAGATGTGAGCCACCCTTTGAGCCCAGAGGTTCAGCTGCTCTTCCATACACGTAGCTGTTTTCTTCTCCAGACCATATATCTTCAGCTTCCAAATGACAATGCATCAAAATCATTAATAAAGTCAAGGTGCATTACATTCATTACTCTCACCTTCTCCACACAGTCACAGTGTTGCAGAAAGCAATCCACGTTGACTATTTCTGATTATCTCCTTACCCATCACATGTCTGTGAATGGATTCCAAGAAGACATGTCCATAATCTTTTCAGGAACCAAAGTGAAGCTGGCTGGCCTTCACACAGGGAAGTTCCCTAGGTTGTCCCTTTTGCACTTCTTAAGGTCTTACTTAGTCTTTTTCCTGTTGTCATTGACCTATCCCAGTCACCATGATCTGTCAGAGAGAACAAGCAACATACTATGAAATCACATAAGCCAATGCATTCAGCACTTGAGAAAATGTCATTCAACCCCATAGATCTGAATATATATGGCTTCTCCAGGAAGTACCTCCTGTGTTGCTCCTCTACTGTTGCCTGTCTCTCCTGTCTCCAAATTAGGCTGATATACATAGTGGTCAGGGAGCAGGTTTTGCTTGTGAAAGCCAAAAAAGTTATGTACGTTTCTCAGCCTTTTCCATATTGTCCAACACTAATTTGTCTCCTCCAACAGATCCACATGTACTTTTTCAGCTAGCGTATCACAGAATCACAGAATTTCTGAGGCTGGAATAGACCTCCAAGATCATCAAGTCCAGCTTATGACCCAACACCGTGACATCAACTAGACCATGTCACTAAGCGCCACATGCAATCTTTCCTTAAACACCTCCAGGGATGATGACTCCACCACCTCCCTGGGCAGTCCATTCCAGGGTTCTATCACCCCTTCTGTGAGGAAGTGCTTCCTAAGATCCAACCTAAACCTCCCCTGACGCAGCTTCAGGCCATGCCCTCTCATCCTGTCACTAGTTGCCTGGGAGAAGAGCCCAACCCTATAGGAATCTTGGTATCTTTAAGATCCCTCACTAATATCAGCTCAGGGCTTTGACCTTCCTGATTCTGAAGGTACATGCACAAGCAATAGTTTCATACAACTCCTTCGCTGCCTGCCCTTCTATTAGCACCTGGTATGCTTCATTTTTGTGTTGTAGTTCATCAAGAAACTCCATACTTCACCATAGTGGCCTTTTGCTACAACACCGAGTTTTCCTGCACAATATTGATAGTTTGTTCCTGAGCAATCTGTATTTTTCCTTTGAAAATCATCCTTCTTCCCATTTGTGACAATTCCCAAGAGATTCTACCTATCAAATTCCTCATGGAGCTGAAATGCGTACTCCTAAACTCCAGCCCCCACGCACATTCCCATCTCTCCTCTGAACTGTGAACTCAATCAACACTCGGTGACTGCAGCTGAAACTGCAGCCCCATTTGACTCCAGTTCCCTTTCTATGAACAACACATCAGTTGTGTTGGACAGTTTCACAATTTACCTTACAAAAGTGTCACTAGCAGTCTAGGATCTTCCTGAACGACACCCAGTAGCCCATGTGACAGATGCCTGGATCATTGAAATCCCTTCTGTGATCTCACCTAGATGCTCTTCAGAAGTTCAGGAACTACAAAGGTTTCTCAACTTTCATCCTGGATGTTAAGACAGGGAACCACTTTTAAAACATGTAATTTTTACATTTTTTTTATGTTTCTTATCTAAACAAACACACTCTACCTCCATGGGTAAAATGAAATCAGCTAAATATTTTGCCGCTTCTGTCTTCTGACACTGTCTGAATAAACTCCTTTTGCCCTGCAGGCTGGGAAAACCAGGATCCCATTACCATTGGAAGCAGGGTGTGCCACAGCCTTAACAGCTTTTCAGATCCTCTTCCTGACTTTTAAATCACACCCGAGTGCCTTCAGCAGAGCTGTGTTTGTTGGCTTCATTCCTTATCTTATACACACAAAGAGTTTCTATAACCTCTTTCATATGGACTTCTGAGGTTTTCTTCAGCGCTTTGGGTATCAAGTTATCCATTAACACTTTTTGCTGTCTGAGGTCTAAGTACCCAATGGTTATACTTAGCACCTGTTCTCCAGCCTCTCTCCCTAACCAGGATGTTTATTTTCTGACTCTTACAAGTTTAATCTCCTTATTGGACATTTGTCTAGCAAGTGTAAATTCCCTCCCACTGGCATCTGCTAGCCTCTAACAAAGTAAGCTGTTTTTACATGGTGTCTAGTTTGCATCTACCTAAGACCCCTTTAGCTTTCACACGATGTTGGTTCAGGGAGCATACTGATGTGGGTGCATTTTGCAGGGCCTTGAGGGCGCTCAGTTTGAAGAAATTGTCAGTACCAGTTAGCTTAGCCTGCTTGAGCCAGGTGGTCATGAATTTTGCCAAGTGGCTATTTGGCAAGATTTGCTGCTCTTAGCAGGATTTTTATAAGGACTTCTCAATTATGGAGATTAGCCCTGATCTGACCTCTCAAGAGATGAGGCACTGGTACAGGAGCATCCATGCAATCCCCAGTGCACAGGAGGAACCAGCTCCTTCTGCACCCAAAGCCTGTCCCTGTTTGGAGGTGCAACTCGCGCCACCAGTGGGAACCACTGATTTCTGGGGCTGTGCTCAGAACAGCAGCAGTAGCCACCATACCCTGGCAGGTGTGTTATGCCCAGTCCAGAGAGGATAACACTGCCTCCAAGGCCTCAGCTCTTCAGTTTTCACAGGAACAGCAGATGCTTCTAGTTCTATTCCCCGAGTGGATGCCAAGGGCTGGAAAGGGTGCCTCTATTACTGCTATACTTTGTATACGCTGTGCTGGTAAGATAATTTTTGTTAGCATGACTGCATCTACACTATGACTGCTGCTGGCACGGATCTTCTATATTAAAACACATGCCTCTACCCTAGCCAACATTCCTGTTGCAGCCAACATTTCTAATGTAAGCCTAGCTGGAGCTCTCAGCTGGCTGTAATCATCTGCCTGCTCTTTGGTGAAAAGTCTGTCCTGTAACATGATGTTCTAGCGATGGCTCGTCGGTAATACTTACCCAGGCGTGGAAATTCTTCTGAGTTTTTTCATCCTTCAGCTTAAAGAAATTATGTCATTATACTCATTACATCGCTACCTCTCCCATGATTCCTGCCTCAACAGGAACTTTTCCTGGACCTCAGAGAGAATGGAAAGTTTGAAGGATAGCTGTTTGTAAAGCAAAACCACTCCAAAATACCCATCTTCAGCCAAACAATAGAGGTTTGGCACCATTTGTTACAGTCTAGCCAGCTTCCAGCTCTGCATCTGAACATGCTTACAAGAAAGAGTCGTGCTGAGAGACAGCTACTGTCACATACAGCTAAGGAAAATGAAATACGAGGAAAAGCTCTGCTTCTCACCTCCCACTGATTACCCCATGATAAATTCTTCCAGAAAATTAACTAAAGTTCACTGTGTCTTGAATTCTATATTGCACTTACATATTCTGCAAGTGCCACAGGGAAAATAATGATATAAATTGTTGCATGCTATGTCGCAGGAAACCTTTCTTCACGAAGCAATAAAAATTATACTCATTTGAGCTCAATCAAGCGATTTCCTAGGGCTTGCCTGAACAGAAAACTTTCCCGAGGTTAAGCAAATGTTGGAACAAGATGAAATATGTGGTGCAGTGATGGCTACAGACAGTCATCGTGAAAAAGTCTGGTTATCTTAAGTTCAAGGACACCCCTTTGAGGTGTGTCCACCTAAGAGGACAAGGACAAAGAAATAGATCAGTCAGACAGTGGTAACCCCTGGTACAGTCAGGCAGGGGTAAGAAAGGTTGAGGACTACGTCTGTTAGAGGGCCCCTTTCTGTTTCACTCATGCTGAGCACACCAGGCCTCAATGTATGTCTTCTCCAAGTGGAAAGTGTAATTTTGGTGGCAAGATTTTACATCCAGTGCAGGAGAGCAGTGAGACCTGCTTTGTGGATTCAGCCTGAGATGAGCTGTAATTTATGACTGTTCCATGTCATTGCTGAAGGGCTACCAATAAGGTCACAGGTGCTAGCAGACAAACTGTTGTACAAGCCCGTAGGAAGGCCTTGTGTTGGAGAGGAAGCACAGGTGCTGAATGTCAGCAATGGCCAGGGAAAACAGAAGGGAACCTATTCATTTCATGATCAGGATGTAAGAAAATAACTTACTTAAGGCAATTTTGCTTTACGTTCCCAAGAGTCTCCCAGCTTTCTCTTTTTCGATAGCTGCTTACTGATAATGTTCTTAACAATGTTCACCTAATTCTGTCTGGGCTTTAGCTTTTTTCCACAAAAACTGGACATGTGGGATGCTGTACATGAAGCAGAGCTGCCAATAGTGTCTTCTGAACAGGCAAACAGACCTAAAGCCACAATGAAAGCTGCCGCAGTGGTGACCAACTTTCAGTTGGCTGCCTCCCAGAGAGGGATTTACAGTCCTTGACTACGCCAACATCGAAGGGTAAGAGGAAGAAACCTAAGCTAGCCAGAGGGAAATACTTAAAGGAAGGGCGTAATATAACCTAACCCCCTCGCTTCTCTCAGGATGGATGTCTTCCTGCAGGCTCCTGGAGCTGGACTGCCAGCCCAAGCCCCACCACAACTCTCCGTCTGGGCGTGGTTGCTCACCCCCCTCTCACACACACTGCTCGCTGTGCACCAGGGACATTCCCTCCCCTTTCCAAACCATGGCTAACTCACTCATGCACTCAGCTCTGACCTCCCATTTCTTTTGCACCTACTGCTCACATCTGGTACCTTGTTCTTCCCTCCTTGGCAGCACACACAAGCTGCCAGTGCCGCAAGGTCTCCCTAACACAGTGGTGCCTGTGGTTTGCTCAGCTGCCACTAGGACCCTGGGCCACCCTGTCCTCCAGGAGAACTGGTTCTTACCACTGTCTCAACATGTTTCATGATTTCTTTCATTGTATTGGGTATGAGGCAGTCCGAGCCGGCTGGGCATCCCCAGCAGCTGCCTCCAGCATGGTTGAGAAAAGGGAGTGGGGACACAGGAGGAGACACAGAGGTGTCTTTCAGGGAGACCCCTGAAAGGAGGCATGTGGGAGGACAGTGCTGGGGACATGCCTGGGGACACACTCTTGGGAGGAGCTGCTTTGTGCCTGAGGAGGTACTTCAGAGGGATTGTGGCCATGTGTGACCCACACTGGGGCAGGGCACCCCTGCAGTTGGTGGACAGAGGAAAACAAGTAAGAAGGGAGGAGCTGAAAGGAGTTGAAAGAAACCCTTAAGCACAGACCCACTCTCCAGCACTGCCCATCACCTCACCAGAGGAGCTGGGAGGGACTGAGTGTGAAGGCTGCTGGAAACAATGGAAGCTGAGGCTTGGGAAGTGTCTGGTTTGAGTCTGGGGAATGGGGACGAAAGGTGTTTCCCTAAGTGTTTGTGATTTGTCTTATTTTCCTCAATATTCAAGTCAGTAATTAAAATTTTACATTAATTTGACAAAAAAAAAGTATAATTCCCCAATTCAAGACTGTTCTGTTAGTGACACTCATTGAAAATTTCTTCTTTCATTAAACAGTAGTTTACAGCTAGTCCCATTGGTCTATTTGGGATTCCCTGGCACTTAGATGAGACACCATGGTCTGCAAATAACACTGCCCTTGTACCAGAGACAGACTTGAAAAACAACTACAAGGCCCCTATATGCCTCAATTCCTCCAAAAATACCTTTACCTCTTTTGCCTAGTTCTGTTTTCTGCACATTTTTCCATTTCTAAGTCCATAAATAAACCTCCTGAAATGTATGGTTCATTTTCTCCATATACTGTATACCACCCCAATCATAACATCTTGATGAACGTAGGCTGGGGTCAGCTCAGACAGGTTTCATTTAAAAGCCGCCATACACATGTGCTCAGTGACTGTAGTAGTAGGTTTTTTCCTATTCTGTTTTTTAAGAAAAAAAGGTATCCAACTATTGGACAGGACACCTTTGCACATTGATGCTAATTCCACCCTACATGATCACTCCTCCCATAACCTCACTTGTTGCAGAGCGATGGAGGTACAGCCCACCTCACCGCCAGGAGATTTGTTAGCATGTACAAAGAATGGTATCGTCATGCGCAGCACTGCCTCATTTTATGTAGAAAATGGGGAAATAGTTGTGCAAACCAGTGCATATGGAAACTATCATCCCCAAACCTTGGCTAGCTTCACTGGAACACCAAAAGGCTCGTTGCCTCTCCAAGGACTATTTTCCTATAGTGTTTCAGTCTTTTCTTGCTCCCACCCATTTCGACACCAAAGCTGTTCAGAACAATCTATCACTTTCTTCTTTTTTTGCTTCAGATGAAGGGAGAATATTTTCCCTGTCTACAAGAATAGATGTGTTTTGTTACTTACACATTTAAATGAAATTAATCCAGGGCAGAAACCTGGTCTGGAAAGCTTCAGATCAGAGGCTGATGTTTCAGCAGGTAATTAGCATCTGAAAATAGAGATGTTAAACAGGAACAGTTTGTCTGTGATTTTCCAAATATACATCCCAATGACAAATTAGGGGAAGAATCATTCTGTTGCAGGCTGAGCACAGACATCTATCCCAGTGGAGAACTAGGGGGAAGGGGAGCCTCTAGTGAATTACTGCCACTTCATTATGAGTCCAGCTCAGGGGGAGGACTGCTCCTGCAATAGCTCTGGCCATCCTTATTTGGTGGATTTTAGGCACTTTTATGCCCTTTCACTTCTGTCATTGAACCACATCTTCCTCTTCATCATTCTTAGCATATCTGAAGTGGAAAGTACTATTTTTTCCCCTTTACAGACAGGGGCCTTCAGGACAGGGATACTGAGATCAGAGGCCCTCAGAGGTATTTTAGTTCCTAATTCAAAGGAGAATCAAGAACTCAAACTCACATAAAGGTTTGTGACTAACTGACCTTCAAAGGCTGTGTACCCATTCTGTGGCTGCAAATCACACTGTGTCTCTTGAGCCCTGGGCTTGTGCTTCGGCACTTTTGGTCTTTTGCAACAACTGCTCCTGAATTCAGTATTCTTTCTTGACGAATAAGGGAGTGGGACCACTGCACTTACAACATGGGCAGACAACTGTAAGGCATCCCTCCACCACAGGTTTCTGACTTCGACGCTTTGGCCACAACCCTGCATCAACTCCTCATCCACTGCAACTCTCAGTCTCTTTGGGCAACAGGATGGTGGCAAGCACATGGCCACACACCCTGCCTTTACTGACCCCTGGCAGGGTGCCATCATTCTTGCCCGACCATGTCATCACACTGCATGCAAAATTTGGCATTCACTCCTCAAACCTCCTCCTTTCTCCCTGTGAGACGCAAGAACGGTGGGAAGAACTGTTCTTCACAGAGAGGTATTTATTCTCCCCTCAGACTTCTATGATATTATGAATGTCTTAAGCAACCATGGTTAGACCCGATGGCAGCAGATTTCCAGAGAGTTATTTCAAGATGTTTTGGAGCTGAGCCCTTTGTAAATCTTCCTGAAACTCCACGGATTTATTCGTAATGTTGGTTCCTAAGAATCACACCTTCAACTTCCAAAGTACAAAAAAAGTCACTTTTGTTAGAGGATTTAAGTACTGCTTAGATTCATTAGCAAAGGTAATTTTGGCCTAATTAGTCTTCTAATTTCTATGTTATCCCTTGTAGGAACATGCCCTCAGATATTAGTAAAATGGTTTATAATATATGCTAATCACCATAATCTGATTTATCTTTAATTATACATGTAATGGGGAAACTAATTGGAAGATGAAGGGTATTTGGAAGGGCCAAAATATGTAAATCAGGAAAAGCACAGAATATTATCATTAAACAACAAAAAAAAATGCTTTTGAGTATATGGAAGAATAGTTGTTCCCTATAGCAGAAATATCAGATGCTTCACTTCTTTTAGAGCTCCTTATTGTAGCAAAACTGATTCATAAATCTAATGACAACTGAGGTTTTGGCCTTAAAACATCTGCCTGGCCTGAAATGGAACACCTAATACTAGGACAAAAATATGGAAAAATTATTTGCAGAATAGAGGGCAAAGTATAAATAAAGTTGCAAATTATAATAGCGGTTTCCAAATGAAATTTTCTTAGTTTCAAAATTTCCTGCTTGCAGAAATCATGTCACTGAAGTTTCCTCTGTGTTTAAAAAGCAGATTGGTCTGGTGGATTTTTTAGCAACTTTGCAGTGTATTTTTCCCCTTTCCATGGATTTAATGGACAATAACAGAAAAAAAATAACAATTTCCTGGGGATTTATTATTTCTGCTCTTGAAAAGTACATTATGTGTGAAGTACTGCCAAATTCTATCTATGCTTTAAATGTTGCAGTGTAATGTGACTTTGCAAAGCACAGCAAGGAAAGGAGAAAAGAAATGATAGCTCTTCCTTAAAGTTGTCATACGGGAGTCATTTAAAAATACCTTATTACACAAAAAGAACATAAATTAGCAAAAATGAAGATACTGACTGCAGCTATCCATACTTTTTAGCATAAATATTTGAAACTATAAGTATCTTCTGGGTTGCTTTCTTTCTGAGAATTCAGATGTTGATTTGGGATTTGTCTGGATGAAAACCAGGTTTCTGTTTAATTATGGGTTTTATTATGGGGTTTTGTTTGGTTATTTTTTTCCCATTATTGAACTAAAGTTGTCAAACAGAGATATGTAATTACACTTGACCACTCCAGTTCAATAAGTACCTCACTGAACACTTGTCCTCAGTGGTCTACTCACAGTGTGCAATGCAACCGGGGGAAGCTAGTGCACATGATCTGCCCCTTTCAGCCTGACAGGTTTTGCCAGAGCTTGTCTGACAGTCCTACCTGTGCTATCTTTACTTAGTGCCTGAGCCTGGAATTGCATCTCTAATTGATTTTCTATTAAAAAAGAGCAGTTGCTAACATTTGCACCAGTTTTCAAATATTTGGTCTTCAGCTTGTCTGGTCCCGTGGGTAAGCTAGACATCTTTGATCAAATATGTGAAGAGAGTCCACACCAGATTTTTCAGGTATTTTAGGAAACTTGAGCTATCATTTAACTGAATATTCAAGTACACAGCAAAATCTGGCATGTCCATCTGGGCAGAAGCTTTCAGAAACCAGAGCCACACTGTCTCTCCAGCTCTAGTCCACAAACCAGCCTATGTAACCTAATCCAGAAGGAAAATTGCTGTCACCTAGAAGAGCATGCTGTCCTCTCCTAGTTAGGCCTTCTGCTATACCTGGTCACATTCTCGTCCATAGAAAAAATAGACCAACATGCCCCAGCAAATTGTCAGTGCTTTGCTTGGGCACAAGCCATCTGTTTCCATACAAAAGTTGTTAAGGAGGCTTCATTGCATAACAAGCTGTAGGTTTTGACCAAAAATACTTCAGTATCTGATATTGTTCATCATTTCAAGTCAGAGAGACACAAACTTTCAACATTCCTCTTTGGTACCTTCAATCTGACATACTGCTGGGCAGAATGGTGGCCACACCAAAGTCATGAGGTGGAGAGGACACTTTAAAGCAGAGCACAGAAAAAAACCTTACCTACGTGGCTAGCACATACAATGTATGATGCAAATAATCTTATTTGAACTACCCTTTGGCATTTAAACACAAAAAGATAATAGATTATATTTTTCTTTTGAAATAAAGGTCTTGGACTGACAGCCTTTCTAGATTTTCAGAGTTAGTTGCATTTCTTTCTGTGGCTTTATGTCAGCAATGGATTTGGCTTAATGAATATCATGCACATCTCCCAGCATAGGCAATATCAGGACATCTCCTAATTCTGGCAACTTAAAATGTCAACAATTATATTTTTTCATGACTTGTGAGTATGTGAGGGGAGATCCCAGCTTTTCAGCAACTGGCAGCTGGGATCCTAGCACAGCTAGGACTGGGATGCTGATCTTGCTAATCTTCTTAAGAGAACTAACCATGCAGCAGGACCTGCCTTAAAGCTTGTCCTTTATTTTTTAATATATTTTATTCAATGGAGAACTGGGGAATCAGAGCACATACATACCTTTGTTACTTCCTCTGTCAACAGGACAAAACCAGGCCATCTACAGAGAGTAAATTAAACATGAGCCAGCTGAAATATTTAAAATAACATTGTGTATAGACATAGATCTTTCACGATGACAAAATATTTAAAGTATTTTCTATTTGTCTGTGAATTTGCAGTATTTGCCGGATAATTTGAACAATTAATTTTCCCATAAGGTATTACAAATTGTTTCAACCATCCACTAGTCTTTTTGTTTGGTTGATAACTTAAGTCATCTGGTATTGATTACTGCTGTTGGTACTGTAAATGGCAACAAATATAATAAAAAAATAACCTGTACCTTGTATAAGTGCTCACAATAATGACACGGTATTGTTACAATTGGGAAGCCTTCGGCATAGCCTCACAAAAAGTTGGTAACTTTCTGAACATTTACAGCCATCAAACAGCAGGAGCAGCACTAGCCAAGCACGAAAAGGTGGGTTTTTTCAGCAAGCATGTAACATTATTTAGCATGTCCTAGCATAAAGAGAAAATCTCAGTAGGTCGGCAGAAGTCTCCACAGACCACAATGGGTCTTGAATCAGGCCTCCCACTGATAACCTTCTGATGCAGCAACAGATATTGCCAGGGCAAGGGCAGATGTCCTGCCCAAGTCCAAGCTGCACAGTCAGGGGCCAGGCATCGCTTTCTCCTTCTCCAGCAGATTCACCAAGGAAGCAGTACAAGTGCACACCACTGCAGACACTGCCAGAAGCTATCACTGTGTGGTTCAACCAAATGCTATCGCTGCTCATGACCTTGTCCGTTTCAAGAGAGTATCTACTGCACATTTGTAAACCTTTATGTGGGAAGGCATTTGTGCAGACGCAATCTGTCTACCAATGAACCCACAAGCTAGAAGATGATAACTTTTGTACTATTTAAAGAGGAGTCAAATGGGAAAGGCAATCACCCATCCCCTGTGGGCTTCATTTGACCTTCATCTAATGTTTTTCCATGGATGTATAACTGAGCAAGCCCAAATGTGGCCACACACCATAAATTATGAACACACACATAGAAAAGACGCAGTACAGTGAAGAATGATATGAACTAATCTGGATGACATTTAACAGAAAAGTTAATGGTCATATTGTTCTCAGGTTTTACTGAAAATTAACAGGCAGGCTCTGGAAAATATGTGCTGTTGGGAATCTGTTCAGGGTTTTTATCAAAGCTTCTCTGCAATTAGTGGCTAATTATAGTTCATTCCTTTGGAGTTCCTTGAAATATGATCGCCCTGATTTCAGCCGGATACTATTCACAGCCTTGCAATATGCAGCTTTATGAGAAACATATTTTAATAATAAATGTAATAGTAAGTATTTGTGCAGCAAGCAGCAGTGATAAAAAGTTAGCACCATTCAGTAGCATTTTAACCATCAAGGGACTCAACTTGCCAACCTTAATCTTTACAGCTCCCCGAGAGGTGAGTGTGTGAGCAGTTTGTTTCAGTAAATGCAGTGATAGGAGTGACTAATCTCTCCAACCTGGGGCTGGTGGGTCACACCCTGATAAGAACAGCCCCAGCCTGGCAGGGCTCTACAGCTCACTCCAGCATCATGGAGGCTGGCTCAGCTGGATGGAGGTGCTGTTTAAATATGCTGCTCTTTTCTTGTTCACACACAGCTCTGTGAGTTAATTATTACTCCCTTTTTTTTCCTGGCCAGAATGAAGGCACACACCTGGGTGTTGTTTTCCCGAGGCTGGAGCAGAGCTGGGAGCCAGGAGTTTAGGGAGCCTGTTGTTCTCTTCCTCCCAGTGCCTGCAAACATCCTGCTGTAAACACAGCAGCTTCTGGACTGCTTCTCCATCGCACCTCAAAAAGGGGAAATCTTAGACTTTGCAAATCTGATTTGTCCCACGTGGTCACCTAAACTCCCATATGGGATGGGAGGTACAGGGGCTGGCTAGTGCACCCTGGCCAAGCTACAGAGGGTGAAGGTCCTTGCTGGAGGTGTGGTGGAGCCTAGCTGCAGCTCCACTCCACCCTTGGTCCTTCCTTCCCACCGATGTTGCTATTAAGGATGGCAGGTAAAGGTGTGGAAGAAGGAGAGCAGTGACACCTGGCTGACCTTCCTTCCTAAAGGAAGGTTTCCATCTGCACATCATCCATGGGCTGCACAACTCTTTTCTTTCCAAGAGGACATTGCAAAGCCACGGCAGGGTGAGAGAAAATTAAAAGTACCTCTACAGCAGCAGTACACAAAGTCTTGATGCAGCAACATCTACCTCATCTATAAGTATGGTGCTGATAAGCCACGAGGGTACATTAACAGAAAAATAGATTATTATTAGCTACATCATTGAGGAAAAAGGTGTCTTTAAAAGTATTAAAAATAGCTGGTTGGGTTTTTTCCAGAGACATGAGATATGAGGCAAAAAAGAACAACCATGAAGGAGGTAGTTGGAGTAGTGTCACTACTTTCATGGTTGTTCCCAACAGCATAATTGCCAGTAGCATGAACAATGGGAAAGCATCGTTAATTTAAACTGCAAAATATTTCAAGTAAATTATGCAGAAAAAAAAGCCTCTCACTTTTACAACAGCAAGGGAAAAGGCGTGCAATTATTCTAAAGACAAAGATGTTTCTGACAGTTCCTTTGAATGGATGGGATGCATACTGTTTCTTTTCCTCAAATAATGAAAAAAAATGTTACTAATTTGATTAATGAAGAACCTTCAGAAATTAAAAATACGGCATGGAAATCTTGATTAGCAATCATTGCTACCCGAGGTTAATGATTGTTAATGATTAATTAACAATTGCTCAAATGAGTTCCTGCAGCAATTGGATGAAATGAAATAGGAAATTAGAGTGCCATGGTACACTAGACAAATGATTCCCCTAGCGTGTATTTATAGAAGTAAATTGCATAAAGCAAGCAACAGAACAATTATCAAAACCAATCACTCCTGGAACTTGGGATGTTGTTTACCTTTTATCTGGGGCTGTGAAATGGACAGATAATACTCATGAAAAGCCGTTAACTCCAGCAGCAAGACTTAGCATCTGGTGATGGATGCTCACCCAGAACGCCAGCCTTACAACAACAACATACGTTTTTCATGCTCCCTCGTAACCTTCTTGTTTTAAAGGAAAGCATAAAAAACTGCAGACTCTTTTTACTTCAGTGATCAGTGTCAGGGATTGTAATGATGGATTTGTTTCTCTTTACCGGCTTTAGCCAGCAGAGAAATACAAACAGGCAATTTTACACGCAGCTGTGTGACCACAGGATTTAAGGAGCACTACAGGTCTATTTGCATTCATCCCAAGGCAGGATCATTTCTTGGTCTTTTATTTTACTTAGGTGTGCTTGCAACAAAGTGAGGATGAAAACTGGTTTATATTACGTTGAAAAGAAAATGAAGGGGGAAAGGGTAAAGAGGGAAAATGATGCAATCACCCAAAAATTATTTGAAATAGCAATAAAATGTTACTAGTCTAATGAAAAGGAGAGCAGGAATACAAATGTACAAAACTAGTCACATGGTTGTATTTTGTTTAATAGAGAGTTTATTTTTAAGTGAATAGATGATTCACATAGAAAAATATGTCCTAAGTGTTCGTCGTCTGTGGGAGAGTACTGTTACAACATGCATAATGTGGTTTCTGAGAGAACAGTTTGGCTTTGTAATAAAGATGTGGGCTTCAGTGGTAAGAAAAGTCTACGTTACTTTAAAAATCTGTCAAGGTTCCAGAAATAAAACTTTCTTTAATGGAAAAATATAGCATCATTATTCCCAAGCTGTTATTACAACTTGGTCTTGTCATGCAGAAAAATCCACAGATAGTTATCCATGCTACTGAATCATTTGATAGTCTTCTTGAAAGATACTATCCCATCCATTTTATAACATTGTAGTAACAGCTACAGTGTAATCATCTTTCCTTTCACAATATATGATGGTTTTAACACTGCAGTGGGGAAAAGTGTCCACAACCTAAAACTTTCATTGCTCCTTCTGGGCTATAAACCCCTTACCTACATCTGCTGTTGTACTTACTTTCTCTTCTCTCCTGCATTCATTCATCTACTGGCTTCACAAAGGTGTCCACATTTATCTACTGGAAATCTACTGGCAAGTGAGTTTCTCATTCAAATTTTCAAAGGCAAAAGCTTGTTTCATGAATGCAAAGGGAAGCCCAAGGCCATTGCCCCATCCAAAATCAGTTCTGTTAATGATTGCATCTGATAGGATGCTTGGACTGGCATTTATTCACCACAGGATGTTTGTGCGCAGCACTTGGGGAAGGTACGTGTGGTCCTGGGCATATTTCAATATATTCATGTGAGATAACCCCCAGTGCTTTACACTGAGGTGACTTGCTGAAATGGGTAGCAGAGACACAAGTAGGATCCAGATTCTCCATTAGTCAGAACCTAATGAATATTGAAAAAAATGCACTAAGTATTTTTTTAATAGACTTCTCTGAGAAAAAATCGTAAAAGGATGGCATTTATCACTTTGGCTGCTTAGTTGTTTAAAACAAAGTTGTAGCAGAATTACAGTTATTGCTGTAACTTGGGCTTATCTGAATTTCCATTCTTAGCTATGTTACCATCTGGAAAAAGAGAATTCTTCAGTAGTTGCAATTAAACATAATTACAATTACTTAGAGAAATGGATAGATATATTTGAAACAAATAGGTGAGCAGGAAAAAAAGAAAAAAGAGAGTAATCTGTTACTGAAAAACAGCCATTACCACATCCATTATTCCTGCATTTCAGCTCTGCCAGAGTGCAGGACAAGAGGAACTTGTTTAATTCATTAAGAAACAAAGCAAAGATGAAGCTTCACTTTTGCTCTTCAGTCCTAACTTCCCGAGGAGCCACGTTTATAGCCAGAGCAAAGATAAAAATGTCCATACATCTGTCATCCAATCTGAAAAATATAATACACTTAATTTCCCCACAAAAAAAGAAGATGCTGGGAAATCTTCAAGTAGAAGAATGCATCCACCACCAGCTACTGTAGAACAGTTGCTATATTCTTTCAACATTATTTCTCTGTTAAAGAGTATAAAGAATCTGCACTTGCAATTTGGCATGACTTTGACCCATGCTGTAGCTTTGGTCAATAAACATCACTGACCACACCATAACATATATATATATGGCCAAAAAGGCAACCCATTTAATGTGTATTTTTTGTAAGTAATATTCAGGAACAAAATAGGAAATTGAAACCTCCAGCACACTAGCAGCCACACTGAAGGAGAAAAAGGAACCCCTTAGTAGTATTTATATTAGCAACTTGTGTCAGCAAACCTGATGCGGACCAAAGTAAAATTTCACCAGACATCTCTAACATATGCTTCATACAATTTGGAAAGATCAATATTTTGACACCTTTCTTTTGGCTAAACCTCAAATTAAGACCCAAATCCTATGCATTACAGAATATTCCCATGCACTTCAGAGTGCTCCCAGTGGGATGATGTTTGCCCCTGCCCCCAGTAATTCAAAGCCTCCTTTATGGCAGATGTTTGTGAAGATCTATTTAAGATAAAAGAAACATGGGTTCCAGTTGCTTCTTTGGTATCATTCTAGGTGTGGGGAAATTCAAGTCAGATAGAAAACTTTTCTTCAACAGACAGGAGAAATCCCAGTTCCACAGAAGGAAGCTGCACACACGTCCTAAATGTGGGACGGCTGCACCAGATTTGGCATGTAACTGGAATACACAAACTGAGCACTGTCCCTAATTATGAAGTTCAAGTAAATGGCCTTAATTGGGCCCTTTGAAAATGCCAAAGAATTGAGAAAAATTGATGAGCCAACGATGACCATGGAAACAAGCCACTGCAGCCACTCAGCTAAAAATAAGCAAAGTGATGAGTTGGCCAAAACACTGAATCAAAAAGAAGCTGAGTCTTGTATCCATAATTCCTTTCTGTGTTAAAACCATGCTAGCTATAGAACAAGAGACTTGCCTTCCTGTCCAACTCCTCACCCCCTTTTTGCCCTTCATTATTGTTTTATAAAATGTATTCTTTTGTAAAGCTTTACAGTTTTGAGACATCACCATGGGATATCACTATGAGACATCAAATACTCATGCTCTTACTCTCTATAGACCTCATACAGACAAACCCTCAGATGTTAACAGCCTGTCTGAGTAAATAGCAGCATGAGGACTTCAGGATCTGGCCAGGAATAGCATATGCAGGTACCTTCAAGACCCTCATTGACAGGCTGCTCACCAGCCTGCCCCCATGAGCTAGCTGCTTGCACTCTTTGCATGATCTTTCCCATCTTCCCATCCAACACTCACTGTCCTGTCACTTCACTTGAAATACAAACAAACCAAATGACATCTCTGATTGATTGCAAAGCTTTGACTCCAGGATCAAGGAGTTATATACAAGTATGGTGGACCATGTCCTTCCTTTCAGGCACCCCAAAATGGGGAGGGGTGTGTGTGTGAGGAGCCTGTGACTCAGAAGAACAGGAATGTGGGAGTACTGAAGGTACCTGTGTGACAGCACTAAACAATCAGCCCCTTCAGATGAGTTTTCAGGAGATCTAGATGCCTAAGCCTGGAGCAACCACTGGTGAAGGACTACAGCCCTCCATTCTAAGCAACACTGCAACTTGATATTTAGCCACCTAAATTGTACAGACTGGGCACATGCTGAATAAAAATTTACCTTTTGGTGAAACATATTTTCATCCACAGTAGAATTTCAGAGCTCTCTCTCATCCCTCTGAAAAGAATTTAAATTCTTATCAGAGCACCTTCAGCACAGGGCACCAGTGACACCCACTACACCCACTTGCTGCGCATCTGAGGGCTGGAGTGTGATCCATGTGCTGTTGGAGTGACATTTCCACACAAATGCTGTCAGACTGTCATAAATATTTCCAACATCAGGTCTGTGTGTTCAGGCTCTTCAAACACATGCTAATGCAAGCCAGAATTGTACTCAGTGAGGCTCCCCTGGGACTTAAGGTAAGTTTGTGGGTTTGCGTTTGCTGAGTTTGGCCTTTTGCAATGTAACTTGGTGCTCAAGATGAATGAGGAGACGTCTCCTGGAAAACTGGACTCCTGGAAACATTTTCATTGATTTTAAAAAGTGGTTTGAGAAAATATGGAAGTGCTTCAGTTAGAAAAGAAGGATATTTTATGAGTCTCAAATGCATAAATGCATAAACGTTCTAAGTCTACCATCTAGAAAATGTGCCATGGAAGGTGAGTATAGAAAGCCAGCACAGTGTAATTTCTGTGCTATACATCCAAATGGTTGTCCACATCTTTCATGGAGAATCAAAGCCTGAAATCCTCACATGGCTCCAAGACCTGAGCCATATTGTGACAATACCAGCCTGTTCATCCCACCAACTCTGACGCCTGAGCAAGGACAGTGAAATTCGGTCCTGAGGTGAATGTCCTGTTCTGCAGAGCTATTAAGGAGAACCTACGTAAGATTCATTCAAGCTGATGTACATCCTTTAGTGTGCATTTTACCAGGGAGCTTACTTCAGCCCTGACCAAAAAAAACCAACATTCTTGGGAACATTTTCAATAAAAATACTGAAGGTATGGAGCCTGAATCCAGCAAACTGCTCCAGACTGTAATTCAGTGGAGCCTACTGACCTCTTGAGCTGCACAAGAGCTTGTCCCAACTGTGTAACAGGATGAAAGCCTCAGCTGGGATCAAGCCCACAGACCTGGGGCCAGCACAGATGGTTGGACCCCTACAGCTTGGCACTTAGGCTGTATATATGATGCACACAAGTGCCTCAGTAAACATGGAGCAGGCAGAGCCCTACTCAGCTCACACACTCAGGGGTTACCACAGAGAGGTAGAAACCAGAAAGCAAGAGGCAGCCTTCATCCTGGCTCCTTAGGATCCTGGCTGTGGCTGGCCTCAGGAACCTCCCTTCCTTTGCACCCAACACATGGCTTTCAAAAATGGAGCAGGGTGCCTTCTTTTCTTTTAAACCACAGCTGGAAGAGTTGGATGGGTAACAGCTGAGACAGTAACTGGTCAGAGCCCTTGCTCAGGACTCCTAAGGCATGAAGTCCCCCTTTTCTGATTGGTACCCATGGAAATGATCCATGCCAGGCTGGGGCACTCCTGGTCCAGCAGAGCAAGTTTATGGAGGAGGGAGGCTGAAGGAGCTGTGTGTTACTTCTCCCAAGCTGGACACCTCTTGTGGGGGAGCCCTGAGCTCCCTGTTCACCTGGGTAGCCACTAGGGTGCTCCTTATAGGGAGTGGTGTCTGAGTGATGAACTAAAGCCACCCTGGGCATAAGGAAGAGCAGAGTGGACAAACCCTCACGCCAACAGTGCAGGCTCTCCTCCTCTTTTGCACCCACACCTGGCAGCCCCACTCTCACAAGGCAGTTTGGAGCCTGGCAAGGGGGACAGTCCTCTGGGACCTCTGGTATACTCTCTGCCTGGGAAGAGGACTAAATCCAGGTTTCTCAGACTCTTGTCAACTGCTCTAATTGCAAGGTTACCATGCACAAAAGAACAACAAGTTGCCTTCAGGGAATCTGGCAGTGGTATTTCTTTGGGAACAATCCTGTCTATGTACTAAGCACAGCAATGGCTGTGGGGCAGGAACATTTTCCTTAGGATCCTGTCAGGCCTGGGGCATCCTCCATTCCCTGAGGTGACATCCATGCCAGAGCTGTGGCTGCTCTTGGGTCTTCGTAAACATGTAGGTCCGGTAACCTTAAAGTCAGCAACCAAGTATGCTTTGCAGTCAGGTATAAACACACTTCTCCTTTAACTGTCCAAGTACTCTACTGGATTTGACTGGAGTTGTACACAATGAGGTAACACAAGTGGAAAAAAAATATGATTCAACTTCTCCAGGTGCTATGGTATAATATAAAAATTATATCTGGCATCTAGTGAACTTCAGCAACAGTGACAGCTGCTGGTCTTAGATGAATGTGGGAGTGCTGACACTGCAATGTAGAAGTACAATATTGTACATTATCTGCATGTGTCCCCCTCCCACCCACCTGAAATTAAGCCTTCTGGGAAGACATCCAAGAAAGAGTACACCTAATACTTGGGCCTCTTGTCTGCTGTGACAAAACCTCATAGAATGAAGTAGATTTAAGAGCAACAGAAAACCTAAAGCAAAACAAAGAAAACCATTTTTAAGAGCTACACTGAGTGCCAGAAGGCTAAACAAAGACTTTATCTACTCCTGAAATAACAAATTGGTCCAGTGCCACGAGTAGTCTAGCAGTTCTGGAAAGCATATCACGTAATGCCAACAATAATAGAGACCTTCGGTCAAATATGACCCCTTTACAGAAATTTACCATATATGACTAATTCAGACAGACAGTAGTAAATCAAAAGTCTGTTCTTCATCTATACATTAAATTATTTATAACACAGTGAAATTCTAACATTAGAGTGGTATATTGCACAATAATTTTCTTTTTTTTTTTTTCCCAACACTTCTATCCTGAAATATAGTTGAACTAGGGAGAAGAGAATCTAACTATAAAACACTATATAAATTCAACAGCAAACGTACTGCTAAGACAAACTAAAATAACATTGAAACTTAACATAAGCTATTTGAATAGGTCAGGGCAATAGATGTGAGATGATGTAAACCATGTTGTCGTCCCAGTTCATACAAAAACAATACAGGTATATATGTATGTGTGCGTGTCTGCACACGTGTGTGCATTCTGTACCCACCTGTGGGCTGCTCTCAGGTGAGGAGGAGTAAAATAAGCCAGACAAAGGGGTGGCGGTAGTGAAAAGACTGCCAGGCAAAGGGGAAAATAAAGGATTAAGGAACATGGTATATCCTGCATTTTCCATATGGTAAGAGCAGGATGAGCAGAGATGCAATGAAAGCAAATAGAGTATCAGGAAGTGTTTGCATAATTAAGTGAGTAACCATTAGAAACTGCTTCCAGATACATTATATGGTGAGTGGCCTAGAAAACAGCAGGAAATTATTAATTTACACAGACTTGAATATCATATGAAGTTACAGTAGCTAAAATAAACAACTCCAAGAATCACTGACTTTTCTCATTCAAGAAGGACTTTTTGTGGTTGCACAAGTCTGAAGCAACATAAGCAGTGCCCTGATGGCAGCCCAACTGTCAACCATCTCCACTTGAAGGACTGAGCAACCCATCATTTCCCCAGTTACAGAAGTTCATTTCAAACAAGGTGCTAATGATTTGCTGCCCCCTCCCCCATACATCCACAGTCGAGTACAGGGTCTCCATCCTCAGTGGTGAAAGCCTCACCGAGCTGCTATAGACTTTGAGCACATAAAATCTGCTTCCCGAGCTATCAGTACAGTGAATGAAACATGGGTGAACAGGCTAGAAAATATCTGTCCGAGTGCCCCACCAGTCTTGCACTTATTGCCCAGCTGCGAATTGGTGGGCTGGAAGCAAGGAAAGAAACTGGTGGAAATCCCCAGCACCTTTCAAGCTTCCAAGGTGTCCAGATGCCCTACAATTAATAGGATTTGGTGTCTAACCTGCACAACCAAAACCAGATTTGGTGTCTAACCGTCCTGCCTGTCATCTCTCCAAATAAGATATGTACTCCTGAAGCACACCAGCACTTTGAAAACGTTTTCCTGAGATACCACTGGGTAAGAACAACCTGAGTATAATGAGAGAGAAGGCAGTTTGGACATGAGAGGTCTTCTGCTGTTGTGCCCTGAATTTGGTAAGTTTTCCCTGAAAGAAAAACAGCCCCAAGTTGATGGAAACTACCAGCTTTCATTATCCTGAACATGTAATTATCAGCAGCTATTTCAGCCAATGGTTAAATCTTCATCTCTCAGTGCTGATATTTATACTTATATATATGCATACAGGTACATATGGCTGTATACGTTTCTGACTCGAAATTCAGTCTGTGAAAAAAAGGTACAAATTATTTTCAGTTAGGGGAATAAACCTTTTGATGATAGGGAAAAATCACCATTAAATCCTAAAATTTTGATTAATGTGTTGTTTATCAAAGCTTTTGAATGTCTGAACTGCTACAGGAAGAAAATCTTACAACCAAAAAACAGAAAAAAAATCAAAGATAAATCTTACTGTACAAGCAGTACCACGACCTTCAAACAATACAGAAAATACACGTATTTCTGCATCTAGTAGCCAGTTTGGAGTTAATAAACTTCTGAATTTTAAATTATTTTTTTCAGCCTAATACTAAAGCCTCTCTCATGCTGATGACTGTCTCCGTTGTTCAGTCTTCATATCTCAGTGTTAAATGTTGGTTCTTTGTCCTCATCCAGAAACCTTTTCCACTGGACCTTGTATATTATCTTCGTACTTATCTCTGTTCCAGTTTCCCTTATTACCAGTCATCTTTTTTTCCCCCATTTACACATTTACCTGTTTTGCTCTTTTTGTTTCCTTTTCTCACTTCAAGCTTCATACTTTCTTTTCTGCTTATCGTGGTCCCCCCATTTATGCCTATAAAACAACCTCCAGAACTTTTTTTTTTAATCCTCATTTAATTGCTACCTTTTGGACAATAAATCTCAACCACCTCCCTTCAACCTCTGTTCGTATGTCTTCTCCCATTTCAACTTTTGGGTTAAGCAGGCCATCTTTCTGATCTCCATACATTCTATCACTTTTTATGGTGCAACATATGTTTTAATTAATTTTATGGAAGAATCTACATCCCAAGGAGGACTAGAAATGACCCTGTGGTAGATGATGGTAATTTGCTAATTTTTAAAGTTTCTGCAGATAGCTATCTCATCTGTGCTAGAAAAGAAAACAAGAGTTTAGTGTTGCCCAACATCTAGAAAGATAAACTGACAAAGCGGAATCAATAAGAAGCACAACAGCCTCGTTTCATTGCCTTGCTTAATGAAGTGCAAAAACCAAACTGATAGTACAACAAAGAGAAAAAAAATAATTGATCTTTAAATGTGTTCCAAAGGTGACATTTGTAATCCAATTAAGGAAAATATTGTAACTTGTTTGGGCTATTTCCTCACCATGGATTTTCACTTTTGTTAAAGCTGGATCTTCTTTTCTGAGTGATAAAATATCTGTAGGAATCCTTTTATCTCTTGCATTGCATTTTTACACCTGTACGTCACAGCAGAGCTCTGTATTTTACAGGTGCTGTTGTATCTTACAGGAAGGTGTGTGCACTGTTATGGAGCACGTGTCACCTGATGGTGGCCATCGTAATTTGAATGCAGCATTAAAGCTAATGAATAAGCCAAGCGCTAAAAGCTGACCATCAGCACTATACAGAAGAGGTTCTGACACCCTGTAGCCTCATAGTGCTTCTGTGTTTGTGCCAAGAAAAAGGGTTCATTGCCAAGACTGTCTGATGTGCAATATCCAGCCTGATCTTCCTCAGCACAGCTTGTTTTCACTCACTGTGTGTGGAAGGAGGTCATAAATTGCTATCCAAAGAAATCACAGAAAAGAGTGCCTCACAATGATTTATTCCTTCATATGATGTAGTTATACCATCAGCCAAAGCCAGTATTGCCACTAGAAATTATTTTTTCATAGAGAGTCTCAACTGGGAACCACTGTGCACCTTCATTAATGCTGTGGCCAGCAAGAGGGATGGAGCATGGACAGGGATGGGAGCAGGAAAGAGCAGTGGGGCCAAGGGACTAGGACAAAACCAGTGCCAGTACTGGCTGATGGATATCTCTGATGATGGTGGAAGGCAGCAACCCAGATGAGTTTGCAGTGAGTTTCTGCTGGGCAACTCACACTGGGTGCTCACAGTGCACTGTGATGGCCTTTATGTTAATACAATCACAGAGATATCTCCAAGCACTCAGTCTTGACATGGTCCCCTTGCTGAAACCCCTGCTTATAGTAATCAGTATATCCATGGTAGTGTTATCACCTGTTTTTACTGGTTCAAATAATCATTTAGTGATAGTGGTAATTAAAATAGTCCAACCAGTGGTAGTAACTCAAGAGGTATTCTTTTCTCCTCAGATGGCACTGAGGTGAGCAGTTCAGTTTCCGTTCTTCCTAAAGCATGTGGGAAAATGAAGATGTGAGATGTTATTATTGTATCACACATCTGCTCACATGAAATCTGCACACTAGAGGTATGTCAGAAACAGGAATGTGTCAATCCAGAGCTAATGGAAACTCACTTTGGTGGCAGGAGCTAATGCTGCTTCACCTGTAGCTGCTATCCACTGGAGAACGCCACCACACAAATGCAGTACTGCCACTGGTTCACTGCAGGGGGTCAGACTGACAATTGCAATGCACCAAACCAGGAGCTCTGCAGGCTGAGGAGAGCTCTCAGCAACGAATCTCCCAAAACAAGCCACCTGCAGCCAGGACATCCCTGTTTTGGGGGTAGATCCTGTTGCAGATGCTTAGTTTCCAGGCAAAGGAAACAAAGGTGTGCTGTAACTTATGGCTGTACCTTATTGCTGCTGCCACATCCAGTCTTAGAAGCACCACTAAGGCGGTGCTCCAATGCCACCTATTCCCCTTCAAAGAGCTGTTAATGAAGCATAATCATGCTTATGGAAGGTGCTGTCTTTTCTTCCACCAGAAGACTCAACATCAGATGTACTGCTGGAAAAAAGAGACTTCATAGCATGGTCATACACTCCCCAGTGACATGTGCTTGCTATTGGCATTACAGTCAGTTGCAAAGTAGGAGTCTGATGCTCATTTTTTGTTCAGATGAGAACAGGAACAATGTGCAATCCCACCAAGCCCCTCTGCAGACAGGGTAATTAAAACATTGCTGTCTTAAAGGAGACATGCTAAAAGCTATAGTCCAACTGTACTCAATAGCTTATTCCACTTGAGGCTGGGTAGGTTTCATGCCAAAACTTCCACTCCCTCTCCCTAGATCTGATGTTCCTAGCTTGGGAAAGGTGAGGTATTGCTGCAACTTAGCATGTGGTGCGGCCACGGGGGAGGGACACCAAAGACATATTTTGTAGCAATCGTTTCCAGCAGGCATCGGCATGTTGCTGGATTTACTGCTGACCACCCTCTAGCTGTTTCTGTGGAGTCTGAAATGCTTCTCCTTTGATGTAAGGATGCAGGAAACTTCATGCAATGGCAGTATGATCAACTTGGAAACCATCCACCCTCTTCTTTCTCACAACAGCTAGCAGGGAGCCCTTGGCCCAAGACTGCCAGCAGCTCTGATGAAGGCTGCTCACAGGTGATGTAAGGGAGCCTGAAGCAGTGCTCCTTGGCAGGCATGCAGGAAACAGCATGATCACCATCCTGCCCTGGCATGACTCGCCTTTGAGCTTCCTCTTCTTATCAGGACAAGAAGCTACATGCAGCAGTGTTGGTGGAGTAGAGAAGTGTTTAAGGTCCTAACCATTACTTGAAAGGGGCCAATGGGGAAAAAAAAATATTCATGGACTCTTTTTTCAGCCTCATTGTTGCTTCTTGACATTATCAATTTAGTGAGGACGCCATCTGCTATTCGAGTAACATTTTCACAGGGACTGCCTTAGCAGCCTAATGGAACTGGGAAGCCTTCCGAAAACAACAGAGTCAGACCATTTCACCCTGCTATCCCCTCTGTGCCTGATATCTAATATTAAACACATTTTCCTGCCATCCTCAAAAATCAGTAATGGTATTATTGGAACAAGCTGTGTGGGTCCTCAAATTTTGTCCTGTTCTAACGAAATCCTGTCAGTCAGTGACAGGCCTTGTACGTGTCTGAGATGACTGAAGTTCTTGCCTGCAGGTTTATTCATGGCACGATATGAGGGATAATCTCTCCTTGTGAGTGTATGATGAATACAACAAGCTTTATTAAAGAAATCAATACTTTGAGCCTAAATTATGCCTCCTGCCAGGGAGGTGACATCATTACTAGTCCAGGTATTCATATTCTGCTGAGCTGGCATCTGAAACAGAGCTCATGTTTTGCTAGGCTTTTCAGAAACCTCTATTCAAAACCTCAGAACTTGAATACAGTAACTTCAGTGTTTTGCTGGGTTTTTACAGTGCCATCGCCTGATAACATCAACACCAGCAGCCTACACTGTGCTTTACCTCACTAAATGTATTTAGGATTAGATGGAAACCATGTGTTTCTTTCATCTTTATGGGGTTTAGATGAACTTCACATCAGGCTGAAGCATTGCAGGCAAGACCCTAGGAACAAATAGAAGCTCTCTGCAGGAGTCCAGATGCATCTCCCTGGGGGACCAGGAATACTCTGGGTCCAGAAAGTTTTGCTGAGCTGGAGAGGGGTCTGAGAACCTTGGTGTGAAAACTCACTGCTCGATCTCCTTAAAACCCCACTAGCATCCATACTTCTAACACTGGGTAAGGTCCACAGCCGCTTCCATTTCTGCTCAGAGCCCCTAAGGCAAAGCCTGAAGGGAAGTGAGAGCCTGGAGGACAGATACTGCTCTGCCCCTTGGCCATGTTGAGGCATATTCAGGGCATGCCAGGTGTGAAAGGGCTTGCATGTCTCCATTGCCTGAATAACTTGTTATTTGCAGCATTGGCCTTGGCCTTATGAAAACCAGCTTCAAGTCCTTGGGCTGCAGCAGGGGTTTGAGCCACAGCCTCCCATATGGTGGGAGAGAGCTCTGGCTGCCAGGATGATGCTGGATATGACAAATGGCTCCCTATCAGCCTCTCCCCATGGCCCTGTTTGTTATACTGGGAGAAATAAGCTGGATTTGCAACAAGGGGAGGGGACTGAACACTTGTGGACATCGCAGCAGTCATGTGGTCAATGTCCAGCACCCTACCTCCTCTGCACCCCTCTGCCAGACAGTTGACCCAGCAAGGGTGAGAAAACATGTCTGCTGCTGTTCCCAGGCAGGACCTTTCCAGCCCTGAGCTCTAGAGAGGGGAACTACATCACAAATGAGGAGCGACCACTCAGAATCCCAAATAACAAATGGTTCCCACCTCCCCCATCAGCCCCAGCCCCAAGTACTTCGTCACAGATGTCCCTAGGGATGAAGGAAGGAGAGTGGCAAAGCATGGTGCTCTCCTGGCACATCTGCATTGCCCTGCTCAGAAGTAATCTGGGTGATACACTGACCTCATATCACTACAAATCATATTGGGATATGTGGTAAAGCTCACCTAAGCAGTGGTGGATGCAGGTGTGATGCTCAGTCTCCCCCTGCAACCATGGTTGTGAATAAAGAATTCTTCAGTGTGGGAAACATCTGGTAGGCTGCAAAAGCCTAATATGTTTGAGGACCTGTGTTGAAGCACACACATGTCCCTTGGCTGTGACTGAGAGCAAAGCAAATTCTTTAAATTAGAAGCTTAAATTTTCTTTATTTCTTAGTTTTAAAACCTTGATAGCAGAGAACTCTTCATAATCAGTCACTGTATCTTAGGAATCAAATAGCACAAGGTATAGCATCAAAAATGAATGTTCTGTAAAAAGGAAGATCTGGATAGATTTTGAATAGGGTCACAAATGTGACCTGTTTTCTATATTGAGAAGCATCCCTGATATAAAGATGTTGATTAACAAAGATGAAGGTACTTACAGGTTTCATAAAATTATGCTAGCTTAGATAATGTTGTTTATTGGACTAATCACTAGGCAAATGAGGATTTTGTAATTAATTTTATCCTAGAATAAAAATTTCCTAGAAGTAAAATAATTCCTAAATCTGACTAATGATAAAGAAACCAATGAGCTTGGAAAGCAAAACCTTCTCATATTGAATGTCTCTGAGATCTGACTTTGGATCTGAAGAGGTGATTAAAAAAAGAAATCACAGCTCTGGTAAACTCCAGAATTGTCTGTTGTATTTTCATTATTTTTGTACAAACTTCATTGTTTTATCATTGTTATATGTATGGTAGAATAAATGTATAGCACTCTTGAGACGCACAAATGTTTAGATAAGAAAATTAGCTAAACATATATACCCTTCTAGAACAGGGCAAATCTGGGTAACTCTGGGAGTGAATTAATTCTTCACTAGCAGATATTACATACAATTCACTTGAAAATCTGTTTGACTAGGGGCAAGTTTGAGGGTTGGCCAGTGAGAAATTAACCAAGGTACCATGGGAACCACCGAAAGGTGGCTGACCTCGAAGGCTGGTAAACAATGAACTCTAATGTGAGCTTTAAACCATCTTTCATAATAGCAAAATTAGCTAAATTACGCTCTTTCGAGAACATAATTAAGGGAGCTCTATCAGCAGTAGCAGTATTTGGATAAAACTAGGCCTGACAAAAATGATGCCAGAATATGACTAACCCCCCTGCAAAGTAAAATCTGGACTAGAATAAACTTTCATAAAATAACAGCAAGGATTACCAGCAGAGCAAGCAGATTGACTCTGCCATAAACAGACATGTGGGACCATGCTTACAAGATCAAACAAGGATAAGATAATCCCAGGTGAGTAGAAGGTATTTAGTGGATGTAAAAGGCCCGAGGACACTGGTGTGTGACAAGTCTTTTGAGGAGTAACTAGGTCAAGCAAGCTGATGATTTACTCCCCAAAACACAGAAAACAGCTTTTACATAAAATTATGGCATAGCTAAAACCTCAAGAATTTTGTTCTGAGTTGATAAACATGCTTTGGGTCAATTTTACAAGTGAAAGGAGAACTGGTTTTGTGTGGAGCCTGTAGGCTTTCCCATGACCAAGAAAGCAGAAGAAAAGAGAGGCACACCATCCCACTCACAGAGCTGTTGAACCAGCAGGGGAAGTGAACAGGAGCTGTTAATAC
>JAAGNO010024080.1:16171-28737 GCA_033439905.1 Ceryle rudis
CTACCAGCACCCCCAAGTCCTTTTCTGCAGGGCTGCTCTCTGTCACCTCCTCCCCCAGCCTGGATTGATAGTGGGGACTGTTCCGGCCCAGGTGCAGGACCCTGCACTTGCTCTTGTTGAACCTCGTGAGGTTCCCCTGGGCCCCCTCTCCAGCTTGTCCAGGTCCCTCTGGATGACATCCCTTCCCTCTGGTGTACTGACAGCACCACTCAGCTTGGTGTCATCTGTGAACTTGCTGATGGTGCCCTCGATCCTGCTGTCTATGGCATTGATGAAAATGTTAAATGAGACAGGCCCTGGTACGGACCCCTGAGGGACACCACTTGTCACTGCTCTCCACCTGGACTTTGAGCCATTGACCACTATCCTCAAATTTCACCAAATTCAATTTTCATAAGATGGCATCTGCTCCTTTAGGAGTATGTGGAAGTCCTATTGCTTTAAATAGGCACTCAGGTTTACTTCAGCAAGTAGTTATTAGCCAAAGTGCAGTGATAATATTTTTAACTTCCACGTGCAGTTCTAAGAAATTAGGACAATAAATAATGACAACGCTTTGATATCACTCCTTTTTTCCCTCTGAGATATGGAGGGAAAATCAGCTTCTCTCTTAATTAGTTCATGTCATCTTATCAGACCAGCTTCGTATCTTCAGGAGTTTTAAAACCTAATGTGGCACTAGGCATTCTTTCTTTTTACCTTACAGAGACAGATACCACCTTTTCAGGCGCTGAACTAAAGGAATACAGAATTCAAGAGTAATCAAGCTGTCATCGTACGTGACAAGCTAATGCATAAATTTCAACGGACTTAAGGATATATGACAAGTCAAAATGACATCTAAAGCAGTCAAACACGATAGTCCTGCAATGACAGAAATGTTTGTAATTGTTTCAGTCGTCCCGCTTTGCGCCTCTTTCACTTAAATCAGATGAAATTATCCCAGAACATTTGGCACGCTTGTAGAACAGTGACCTACTCTCCTGCTGAGGAGCAATATTTCATGTAAGCAGAGCACAGGGAATTCTGCTAGGTGTTTGAATCCATTTTAAACAGTCTGTAAGCAGTACTTATACAAACAGTAACATTTACTTGTTTACATCTGTGTAATTCAACACAGTGTGAAACGATTGCATAAAATTTGTGAAAATGAAAGAAAAAAATTATCTCATGTCTTTTCTCATGCTTTAGGAGCTGGCGGTGGAAATGTTGGGTTGTGGGGTTTTTTTTTTAATCTAAGAAAAACATCATAAAAATGCAAAAATATTTATAATAGCTTTTATTGTTTTCCATATTACAACTTTCTGGGTGTTCTGTCTACCTGGCTGAAAATCTCCAATCCCAATGTGCAATATTACAAGTTTCAGTTGTTAAATAATAGCAATGCTCTTAGTAATACTTTTTCTCATATTTCTAAATTCTAACATTGAAAGCTGTAAATCCTATTTAAGTGTTTTTTATAAAAGAGAATTAAATTCTGAGTTAGGGTTTGCCTCCTGATTTAATGCCAGTGACACATAAGCTTAACATATCTGCTGGCCTATTTTTCAAGTGCAAGTCTCTAAGGGTAAAACACTACCGTGATGGGAGAGGTAAATGACCGTTGTGTTTTCACTTTGTTACTGGAAGGATGACTTCTTCAGAACAAGGAAACAAGAAGGCAGGAGAACGCCATCAGCCGGTCAGATAACTAGCCTCAGACTGAGGTCAGAGATGTACAGGATGCAAAGGCATCACATAGGAAGCACTGCATTTTAATGAACATTTTGTATGCGAGTTCAGGAATGGTTTATGCAGTCCTTACAAGGAACATTGTCTTTTCAAATATAATCAGAAGTCAGCTTACGTTTTTGGGAGGATTTTTGTCTTATACTATACTAAACCAGCATTGTGCAGTCTTTGAAGCGCTGTGCTATTTTTGTGAGGTTAACCAGAGACTGCTGCACAGCTTTAGCGACTGTGGCCCAAATCTTGGGGGTTGCAGACTGACACATGCTGTAAAGCAGATGGATGTACTAAATGAGAGTACAGCTTGCCTTTTTTTCCACTTCAAGTTTGTGTGTTCACTTTGTGCAGAATTGATTCATCGGTGAGGGGGAAAGGGTCATTTATCTTTTTGAAATTTGTGGTGGTGCTGTGGGGACTGAACTGTAGGACTGGGAGATCTGAGCCTGGATTTATGCCAGCATCAGGGAAAAAGGAGAGGAGCATAACCTATACTGTCAGCATCAGTTTTACCCTGGGATCCTTGCAGGTCTAATGGAGTAAACTGGAGAGCAGTGGAAAATACCAGTTCCACACCACAGAATCTGATCTGTTAGCTCCTAAAGCAACTTGCATCAGTAACGGAGATTAATGCAGATAACACATTCAGTTATCTTAAGTAGCAGAGTTTAGTTTATATTAAAAACAATATACTCACCAAAATATATCGCTGCTGATTGTTTTGAACATCCTGAAATTAGTTAATCTATCTAAACAATATTATAATATTGTTTTCTTTTTCTCTACCTGCTGTCATGTTTATGTACTTATGAAAAGGTGATGGTCTGATTAAGAGGCTTAACTGCATTTACAAACAATGCGGTGTTTTCTGTACTTCCAATGGTGCAGTATTTAATTATGTTAAAATGCAATTGCCCTAAATACTGCTCTAGAAAATACTATTTCTCCCTTCAGACCTTATTTCCTTAAATGCTGACGGGTTTTGTCAACTCTACGTCAAACAGCAAACAACATCCCGGTTCCCGCTGGGAAAAAAAATTACCGATGAATAAGTGATATATTTATCTAAAGATAACATTAAAATTCTTCTGCTAATGTTGACCTTTGACAGCCTGCTCACACTATACAGAATTTGATGTTTTTCTCCTGACTAAAAAAACCCCACAGGTATGTACTCTAGCACTGGAGACTTTAAGTGACATTTCCTGCCACTTACCAAGGTTTGTGTGACTATGGAAAGAATGCACAATGGCATTCAACAAGGCAGTGTCAGACCATTAAAAAAAAATAATAAAAAAAATCACAGAGCTGGAATATCTTTCAGTAACTGATAGGCTGCAGCATGCTATGAGCACAAATTCTTACCTGGATGGTCAAAATTCCTGAATCATAGAAAGGCTGAATTAATGTTGGCTTTTACTGAAGCCTGTGGCACTTAATAGCTGAGTTTACTAGGACAGATTTTTTGGGGTCTACTTTATTTTGTAATCAGATTTCATAACTATGAACACCAAAAGTGCACAATACGCTGTCATTTCACTGCCTTTTCAAGGTAATAGCTATCCTTCATAGAATTTGTGGCCAAAGACACTATTCTGATCATTTGCTCTGATGTCCTTCATGGTTCAGTCATAATTCATTCCACCTTAGGGCAGAAGGATGGAATAGACCTATATGACTAAATCCATGATCCACAGACTCTGGTGGTATCCTGAAGGGGTGATGGCCTGATCGTGGGTAAAGAATTGCAATTAGAAAAAGCAAAATAAAACCTTGTGTGAATACTTTTTTGTGTGAGTTAGCAGCTATGTGCCAGTGACTTCTGACAGGCAAAATCAGGAATTAGTCCATATTATGATTTTTCTAATGAATAGTTTAAATTAAGATGGTACCTATGGTAACAGTTTAATTTAGTACAACTTCTTTTGCTTAAATACTAAGTATTTATTGCATGCCTTTCCACAAAACACAACAAACAAACCAACCACACAAAAAACCCAAAACAAAAACTAAAACCAACCAAACCAAAACCAAAAAAAACCAACATTTCCTTGGATTTTTTTCTTTCCCAAAGCACTATCTATCCTTTCGATTTTAAAAACGTTTGCGAGCAACGTAATAGATGATCTCTGTCTATTCCTTCATAGCCTTTCCAGGAAATATGAAAATAGGAAAGCTCTGGACGTACGCAATGCAAACAGACTGCAGAAAGATTGTAACTTTGTGCCGTAGAATGGAAAACTAGAACTTCACGGCCAGGTGCTCATATAATGTCAGCTATTTCATATCGGTGTATGCTAGCTGGGAAACTGATATCAGAATTCTTGGGTTCCGGCTAAGGTGCTGAATAACTTCAGCTAAAGCACGTAATATCTTCATTTGTCCCTTGATATACAGCTAGCTCAAAACGTGTCTGTCAGTCCCCTGCGGTGTCTTACCAGTGCAGAAAGGCTATGTTTTGCAAAAATAGTTGAAGCTTCTTTACTGGACTGTACTGTATGTGTAAAGTAATAATGATAAAAAGACTTAATGCCAGACCAGCAGTTAAGTCTTTGTGGAGCCCCTCTGTTAAGTTAATAAAGTCTACACTGATCTGTCAAATCAAGAAAGAGCATCTCCCCTGTTCAAGGAGTTGAATGGACTACATCGAGACAGGTCACGGAAGGAGAATAACCATAATTTGCAGTGCACCAGTATTATTCTGTAAACTATGTGAATACCTAAATGCTGTAAATATACTTTTTTGTATAGTGCTGATAGTAAATTTACAGTTGAAGTTGGTTTTAAGTGGTATTCTTCATTCCCACATTACATTTGTTATGCTAGAAATTATTTAGCATTCCATGAGGTTTCAGTAAACTGGTGACATGGAACAACAGGACTACAGAAACCTTCTATAGTTTTTTATAGTAGAAGAATATTCCATCATTTCTGAAAATATGAATTGCAATGATGAGGTGACACTTCTGAAAAGGAAAAACAAATAAACAAAAACCTTCAAACAAAACTGATCGAGCCCGTCAGTTACTTCCCCCCCAGTATATAAAATCAACAGGGAATGTTTAATCCCTTTGTAGCAATAGCGACAGTGAAATCTGTTGTTACACTGAAATTGTGATTGCAAAGGAATTAAGCCTTGTGGATTAAAATACTGCAAATTATGTTTTAGTTGTTTTCAGTAAACTGAATAGATGCACTCAAGTACATTTATAATAAACAAGCAAAGAAAAAGCCCTACCATCTGTCTATAAAAGCAGAATTTAACCATAGAGTCTTACATGGAATTTAAAATAAAGCTTTTACAATTTAACATAAAAGCTTTAAGTTTGACTGACTTCGTTATTGCCAAATTTTGGGGTTAGGATTTTCATTGTAAAGAACTTTCTTGTTACATTTCTATTTCCTCAATCTGATGGGGAAAAAAAAAACCTAATTACCTACTTCAGTCTAATATTTTATCTATGTTTGGGTCCATCATCAAATAAATGAAATATTCAGTCGTGAATTAAAATGTTACATCTTTTCCTATGCAGTCACATTATTTTACATTTCAGATCTTGATATCCTCTCTAGTACTCAGATAAAATTCCTACTGGATTAATTCTGAACTTCTTATTTCTAAATCCACTTTTAGCACTTTTGGACTTGAAGTCATGGACTTGCCTGTTGTTCATGAATTTAGTGCTGCACTTGAGCACGATGTAAATGAACTGGTGAAGCATACAGCTAAAAGCAGAAGCAAAGTGTCCAGGGAGTAGAAAACAGTATTTAGATTAGAAAAACAGCACTGTTCTTTCAGGCAGACATTGTCTCATTCCCTTCTCCCTTGCTGTCTTTTCCCAATCATGGGGTCACCTGCCTGTCATATCAAATCTTGTGCCATTCAGACTGCGTGGTGAACTCATTCAGTTTGCTAACTCAGCAATAAAATGCACACTTTTACTGGGTGGATATTCTGACACTTTAGTGAAGAGAACATTCTTTGCCATGCAATTTGGTGGTTGCTAAAGGAGATGTAAAGTAAACGATAGAACTGCTTCGGGAGACTTGGTAGGGATTTGGATCTCATCTTTCTGATGACGGTGAGATGTTAACTTTTGTAAAGCTGTAACATGAATCTGCCTTTTTGAAGCTTTTATAGCACTGGTATATTTTCATTCCAAAATTGAGAAATGCATACTCAAGAAAATACTCATTAAATTCTCCTCATTTCAGCCAAAGATTTGAATGGGTATGGTATTTTGTGTGAGTCCAGAAGATTTTATGTTCAGTTCTAGTCTTCTGATTCAAGGGTTTGACAAAATAACAAGTCCTGGACACATTCCTGTCAGGGACTGATAAATCTTTGCTTCACTGAGCGTCAACCGTATGGTACAGTTCAAAGGTCTAAGCAAAAAAATGTGCTGCTACTGCTTAATTTTTTACAATTTATATTGGTGTGCTTAGTGTGGGAGAAACAGTATTTCTTTTCCTGCCACTTTCTGCTCATGTGTCTCCGTAGCACTTCTCAGAAAAAAACAGGCCTAATACCTGACATAAATACTATCTTCATCAAGCTTTTCTAAATCATGTGTAATCGGAGGCAAATTAAGAGGTTTAACAAATACCCAGTAATAATATTCTCCAAATTATACCAAGTTGTAATCATAATGTTTTTAAAATCATAGTATTACCTGGAATATTTTGTTTTTCTCAGAATATCATATCTGCCTTCGTGGAAGTAATGTTACATCTTTAGGTGAAAGTGGTGGCTTGCTGCCTAAATAGCATTCATTATTCATAGGAATATTGTGTGGAGATGATGTTTTCTGTATTGTAGCACTTTACTGAAGTTATTCAGACACCTTTGATAATAGTGTAGTAAAGTACCATGAATTAGCCGTAAAGGCTAAACTAAGTAACGTTTACTCCTTTTTTTTTTTTTTCCCTGCCTCATTCTGTTTTTTGTAGGAATTTAATTCCACTCTTGCTTAATAAGATGCATTAGTGTAGAATGAAGTGTGATATTCAAATCTGATTAGAACAGTCTTTTCAGAATTTAGAGTCCTTTTCCTATTCAGTGGTAAAATCCAGGTACAAATATTCACCTTGCAGAATACTCACTTTTCACTAGTCTGGTCACTAACCAGTGATCTGGATAGCCAGATCACTTACATAGCCTAAAACATGATCAAAAATCTTTAGACCACTGTGGATTCTTAAATATAAACTTGTAGCCCTTTCATAAATGGAAGAGGATATAATGGGTAAGAAAGCTGTTGTGGGTAGAAGTCATGTCAAGTATCTATTTTGAATGGGACCTTAAGAATGTTTAGCTGGATTAGGCAAAGGCAAAAATCTTCTTTGTTGATTCTTCAGGCTTTCAGAGTGGCTTTTATTTTTCTGGCATTGATGTTTATTTGGTTTGTGCAGGATAAATGTGGCTTATGTGTTTGACAGTTCTCTCTCCGTTCATGATAAATTGAGTTTCCATTGCTGATCATGCCCGTTAGCGAAATGAATATTCGTGTTACCCTGTTTGGTAAAGAGCAGCGAAGCACGAGCATCTCCTGAAGAGAAGCTTCCACTTACAGGGAGAAGTATATTAATTCTGCCTGAGCTGCAGGGGCATTTTTCAGCTCTGCTAATTCCACATTCAATCCTTTGTAGGATGCAGAAGGAATTAAAGTCACTAGGGAACCTCCTGCCTGATTGCCAGAGAAATTACTGCTTTCTTCAAATCATTTAAAGAAAATTCATTGGTAGTATAGCTCGCTCACTTAATATCTGCTGTATTTGCTTGCTAAATGCATCTACATGGTAATTGTTGCTGTTGTTGGAAGCTGTAAGACTCCTTTAAAGACATCGCTTGAGGATTTTAGTCAAATAATTTACCAAATGTTTAATTCAAATAACCTTTGATACTGTCTAGGGAGATGTAAACTAACACGAAGCACACCAGATGAATACTCAGGGATTTGAATCCTAGTGATATTAGTGACGTGGCAGTTCTGTACCACCTTCTTGAGCCTTTTCTACTCTCCCTTCATGGAGGAAAACCAGGAATTGTTCCAGTACTGTCAGTACAGATCTTCAAATTCTCCAGGGTTCTGATACAGATTTGTAATCCTCTTTTCAGCCCCACTAACGTCTTAATACTTCTACAATCTTTATTTCGTCTTCTTAGCATGATGTTGGACTGTTTCCACACAGACTCCTTTTACTCGCTTCAGCAAGAATATTCCAAGAGAACAATGTGTTAATTTTCTTCAGTTCTGGATCCTTCCTGATTTTACGGAAGCATGGTCCACTGATGCTGTACCGTACTACCTCAATACAGCCTGCATATGCTGCAGGCTTTCTCTGCAGTAGATGACTGACGTGTTTATAAGTCAAGTAGCTAGATCATGAAAATATGTTTTACAAGTGACATTTCAGTATGACTTTGGATGCAGTGTGTATGGATCTAATCCTGTATTACTTCTCTAAGGGTACAGTTCTAAAATTAAATCTCTGCAAGTACCAACAGAAACCAACGATTGCTTTTATCACCAGAACTTTAAGGCCAATTCAGTGATCTTTATGCATATTTCAGTAACTATCTGGAAGCATTAGGAACCGCAGCAGATTTCATTTCTGTACCCAAGAACTACTTCTATAATTTCATAAAAAGGTATTGGTAGGAGATTGCTTTAGTACACGCAATTAATATACTTCTCATTAATGAGTTAATTATTTCTAAATCAAAACTCGGCCATGTGTTTATTTGCTTTATGTATTAATCTTCCTCTGGGTCCGAGACCAGAAGGCCAGCTCAGGTAAGCACCGAGAGGCATCCGTGGGAGTTTTGCCAAATCAGGGTCTGCAGATTTGAGCTTTAACCAGGGCAGCCCAGATGGCCCAGTGCAGTTGGTACACCAGACAAGTCGAGAGCTGCTGTGAAGCCCTTTGACTCTCTGGCTGGGTAAATGCTTGCCCTGGCACCAGACAGTACCAGATGGTGACAGCTCCTGAGGGCCCATGGACCCAGCTGCAGGCGGCTGGAGCAGCGACCCCCAGGCGCGCTTTCCCTCCCTGTGCCCTCCCCTTTCTTAGCTCAGACTGCAGGGGCGTGTGGCCTCCCATGGGATGGACAACTCCACAGTCACTAAAGGGACTCTTTCTTATCTCAAAAATCCTCAGCTGGGGTTTTCACTCTCATTAAGTCTTTTTTTTGCAGCACAAAAGAGGCAGGACAGGCTGGAGAGTATGTCCTGCAGATTTTGGCACCTTGGCTGATTCTTTGAGTGAATACTTTCACCCGCTGCACAGTAATATGTCCAGAAGCCTTGTGAAACATTCTGTTTCCATACCCCATGAATGTTCTTTCAGTTGATCCTTTTAGCCTTTTTTATATTTGGCTTTTTAATGGTCATGGCAAAGAAACTCTTGCTTTGAGTATTCAGCCTGGCCCATTGCCTTGCAGATAATTGAATTGCTGGGAAAATATGAAATCTTCATATCATATGGAACAGCATTTCTTGTATTTTAACGCTTCTAGGTGTTGCATAGGAAAGTTACCCTCTCAAAGGGTATTGTTCTTCATACGCTCTACTGCTGATCACATGGGTGCCAGATGATGACCTTCAGTAATGATTCACCAAGTCCTTCTTTATTTGCTCTAAATGTTAACCAAAAGGAACAGAAAGGAGATGGGAAGTACTAGGGTATTGCTTTACTTTATTTACTGCTTGCTGAAAAATTACCTTTTTCTGTACTCGTCTCTTAAGTATTTGTGGGGGAATTAAGTAATACTGCCAGACAAAATGCATATAGCTTTTTCATATTAATGTCTAATGAATTATATTAAGTATACATCCTCTTTTTTTTTTTAAGTTACCAATGTCCAGAGCTAGAGCAGATAAAAATCCCTTTTACAGAGGGCGCATCCTTATGTCAGTAGGTCATAGGTTCTCATCGTATACAGAACTCCAAGAGCATTAATTAGACATTTTGGATGTCTCATTTACTTTTGGGGAAAAAGATTTTTACTGTTTGTAGCATTTTGAAGTGTTTTTTTACTAAATAATTTCTGGGGATGGCTGAAAATTCTTTTTTTTTTCTCCAGTGAAACTTTTTCCAGGAACATAACACTAACATTCTTGGGAAGTTTTAGTGTTCTAGCACTACTTCAGTTCTTTTTAGGTCCTGCTCGCCAGGTGAGAGTAATACAGTTTTTCCAATTTTCATTTAATAATAGCTTTGCCTCAAGTACATTGTAACTTGAGTTTAAACGGACGTTTCTCGGTCCATAAGGGTGCTGCCATGCGTTGTGCACCGCGCAACCCTTACGGGATGTTATTAGAGCCCTAGCGAAAACAGTAGAAATACCTGCTTGGGCAACGCTGATTTTGTATGAGTTTGTCACGTTGATTACTTTCAGATTAACTTTTCAGCAAAGGAAAGATGAGGTGGGGAAGCAATCGAGTTGGAAAGAGGAGAAAAGATAGCTGCTTGCTCCAGAAAAGCAGACTGTTTTTTTCTCTCTAATTTTTTTGGGTTGTTTTTTTTTTGTGTGTGTGCGTCTCTTGAAGGTTAACTACTTATTGACTCAGCAGATGCCTGGCAAGTTACCCTCTTCCTTTCCAGCATAGTGTCTGTGGGTGTGTAAACACCCAGGAAGACAGAAGTAGCAATTCCTCTGTGTGAAATGTGTTTTATTTTCTAGCGTGCAGCCAACTCTGGAGACTTTCAAAAATCTCCTGGACTTGTTTCTGTGTGATCTACTCTAGGTGATCCTGCTCTGGCGGGGGGGTTGGATAGAAGATCTTTAGAGGTCCCTTCCAACCCCTAGCATTCTGTGATTCTGTGAACTCTATTCAGGCACAGGAACTGCTAATAAAGAGCTATGCTTGGTGCGTCACATATAATGTGAATGTATCAGAAATACAGGCGTAGGAATCAACAGGTTTGTAATTGCTGGAAAGCAGTAGTGCTGAATTTCTACAGATACGTTATATTTTAGTATTGTTGTGATTGCTGTTATTTGTGTTTAGGAGGAAGTCAAGGGGATTTAAAGATTCATATGAAGTAACATTTTTTTCTGATGGAAATAGGATTTTTTTTTTTTAGCATGGGCACAAGAGCATTCTCAAAATCCATTCTGAAGGAGAGAAGAGTGAAAATCCAGTGTATGATTTATGTAGTTTTTAATATGACACATCAGAAATCTTAAAGACAGTCTGCACTCATGTCAAACTGTCAAAGGGCTTCTACAACTTCCAAACCCATGGAGAACAGTTCATTAACTAATGGTTTTCATCTTCTCAGTGTCTCATCATAAAAATGTCATGATAACAAAAAACAAAGCACAAATAATTATAAATGCTATTAAACTCTTGGCATTGCACATCCTTTTTTTTTCTCTTATTCCCGAAAGTAAAATGGGCATTATATTGTCAATGCCAAATCAAGGTACTGCTGAGGAGAGAGATGCGTATCTAAGAATGCCCCAGTCGTTACTCACCTGTATATGATCATCCAAATCTGAGTAGTACTCTCAAGTATAAGGATTCAGGGAATCTTTGTAGAAGACTGGTCAGCTGTGCCCCAATCATGTGTGCGCTAAGGATGTTTAAACTACGTTGTAAGTGCCAATAGGTGTGCAGTTCACAGAAAAGAACTGAAGCGAAGTTTTAATGCTTTGGATACATGCAGTAGTGTTGGTGACTTTCATGGCTTGACCTACTTAGAACACAGCCACCTGCGCTCCTATCTGGAGCAGTTTGTCTAGTATCATACAGAAAGGCTGAAGAGCAAATTCCCTCCTTCTATGGAAGCCCAAGACAATATGGTGCTGTACAGGAAGGATTTCAAGCCCAGGGATTTGTGAGTACGCTCTATGCTATATAAAAGTTACCCTGTATTTATATATACACCTTAATTTAATGTAGTTGCCGGCTGCTGCTTTTGAAGGAATGGTGTCCCCAGAAATCCGTTTTGTTGTCCATATATTGATAGGCATATGTAACTTAGAAAATAGATGTAGAATACAAAGCAGTTAGGACTGATGGGCTCATTGCTTGCGCTAAGATTTTTACCTTCATCTGACTCAGAAAAGAAAACAAACCATGAGGTGCGGTCTCATAGTAACAACCAGAACCTGAATCGCTTAAGAATAAGTCTAATGCGTCCGTTTTTCCTGTCCTGGAAACGCGTATTACTGTGGTTTTGTTGGGCTGTGGTTCTGCGTTGTTTCATGTCACTGGCCCTCTGATGATTACTGTGTGCATTCTGAGCTTTCGTTTCATATACACTTTTTGTAACCACATTTTCCTATGAAAACATTCCTGAATTCATGGTGACGTAGAAAGCACAAGTAAAATTGCCGACAAAGTAGGAAACGCAGAGCTGATGGCTCCTATATGCTTCAACAGACAGGATAATTAGCACTGAGGAATGATAAAGGCTGGCTCGTATTCACGTTGTTGCCACTGATAACTGTCAGTGCTAATAACTCGATGTGAATTTCCAAAAGAAATTGTCATTTCAGCAGTGCTTTCTCACGACCAGCGGTTAACGTGAAGCGGCTGCGGGACCAGCTGCCCCCGGATGCACACGGGAAGGGCTTCTCCCCAGGCTGACCGGAGTTACCGATTTTGGGTGCACGGGGCGGGACTGGCCGGGCGGCTCTCGGTGGGGTCTGGGCTCGGCCGCAGCGCGCCGGGCGCCGCGGCCCCTTCCCTCAGCGGGGCCCGAGCGGCCGCCGAGCCGCGGCCTGGCGCGAGGCGGGCGGGAGCCCCGCGATTTCCGCAGCATCCTCCGCCTGAGGGGGTGGGGGGCGCGGGGCGGCCGCATCCCCCTGCCGTGCTTTCTCCGGAGAG
>JAAGNO010024081.1:413-62553 GCA_033439905.1 Ceryle rudis
CGTCGCCCCCCTCCTCTTCCCCCCCCCCCCCCCCCACCCCGCTCCCTTTTCCGCCCCTTTTCTCTTTCTCGCTCATCCTTCTCGGGGCCCCGTTTCAAGGCCTAACGTGTGTGTATTTGCAAAGCCGGCATCTCTTACAGGACCCGGAATAGGAGCGAGGGAGAGAAGATGGCTGACTTGAACTCCACCTCGTGGGTTTCTTTCATACCCCGAGCTCCCAGGGCTGCTTTGGGAAGGAGGATGTCACCTCCGTTTCCTTTCACCTTAACGGTGGGAAATCTTCCTTTCTGAAATGAAGAGCTCTGGGTTGTTTTGGTTTTCTTTTTTTTTTTTTTTTCTTTTGTCCGTCTTGACCTTCGTTTTTCCCTCCTTTTCGATGCTTTTCGGTGCCTAATTTCCATTCTCCTCTCGAGTCGGGGCACAAAATTCAGCCGACAAGATGTTTCTTTATAAAAATCCTTATTGCGAGGCCTTCCTAGTCCCTTTTGAACCGCCGTACCGTTGTGTAAAAATGAAAAACTAGGAAAAGATTATACGAAAGGTTGGTTTTGGTGGGGTTTTTTTTTTGGTTTAACACTGCTTTTGTCCCTCTTGAATTACTAAATCTAGTTGCAAGGAAATAAAAGGGAGAGCAGGAACAAGAAAATACCCTTAAAACAGCGGAAAGATTTTGTGATTTCTCGTTTTTGAAGTGAATGTGGAGGAAAGCCTTTGTCAGAAAGCGTTTGAAAAGCGTTTTGAGCCTTTGACCCTTTGTGTGCAGCAACAGCAGAAGTCCTACAGCTGGTTGGAGTGATGACTTGGCTGAATTATAACCCTCAGCATATTCCCGCTGACCTGTATGTGTCTTAAAATGCAAAACTATCGGGTCTGTTGAGATGCTCCCTTGAAAAGAGCACCACCTTAATGGGGCTTTCAGTGTGTCTGTCAAATCCAGCCCAGTTAAGGCTGCAATTCAGGAACAATATCTGCTGGATGCCTTCTAGTACTCTAATGTGTTTCTTCAATTATTTCTTTTCTTTGACATGCTTCCTGGAAAAATCTTCCCCTGACAGAGTTACCAGCTGAGGAAGGTAAGCGTGTTCATGAAATCTTCTGATTGCTATGGATAATTCTCTTTTTTTTAATGTGCATAACTAAATGGCTTTGTTACATATTGCAGGAAAAACTTTGCTCGAGCTTGTGATTGAACAGTTTGAAGACTTACTAGTTAGAATTTTGTTGCTGGCAGCTTGCATATCTTTTGTAAGTATGATTTTTTTTTATATATATATTTCATAGGTTTCTGTATTGCAGAATGGCAGATGCTCCAATGTCTAGGAACTCTACATGCTGCGGTTAGTCTTTCTCAAAAGGTAGAACATGTGAAGGAAATTGCTATCTGTTAAATTACTTGCCTTGTGAAGAGCTTTCTGTATGCTAGGAAGAAAAAAAATCTCAGGGAATCTTTCATTGCATGAGTCATAAGTACATAACTACACCAGACGGGTATTTCTAAAAGTGCTTCTCATTCAACCCAGTTTGCTTATTTGCTGTGGGATTTCCCAATGCTTTTGTTGGCTTTCAAAACTAACCTTGAGTAAGTAAGCGTTTAACTGGACATTCTTCTTGCCTTTGAGTTAATCGTTATCAAGCTCAATGTATAATCATTGGAAGACATTTTTGGATGCAATGCGGACTGTAAATAGAATTTACATGGCGAGTATTCCAGTTGCCTTCCCTTCCTGATAATAGCAAGGTGACAGTTGTTGCTTTTGACAGTGACAAGAATGATGACGGCTGTGATGGCACCATTGTTGACCAAATTTGGTAACTGACCTTTGAATAGTCTAGTCATTAAATGGACACCTTGCTTCGTATACAGGATTGAAAGAACAAGAACACTTAACTTATTTTTTCTTTAAAAGCTTGTTTTGGCAGTCTTTTTACACAACGTGTAAAGGGCTTGTGTTTGCTTTCAGCAAAGTGTAGAAGGAAGATGAAGGCTCTGTGTCTTCAGGAGCTGGACAACAGAAACAAAAGTGCTCAGCCTATTAAATTGTTTAGGTAGGAGTAAAAGTTTGCAGTAGACTTTACCCTGGAGTTTTAATTAACTGCTGCAAAAATGAACGGTGCAGCTCTTGGGGGGAGTGGAAATTGTGGTGACTCTTTAGCTAAGGGCAAGTTTATTAGGATGGGCAGAGGAGAGTGTACTCTGAAACTGTTCTGTGTGCTGGGGGAAGGGTTGCCTTGTGGTGGCTGTTGTGGTGTGTACTGTTTTGTTGATCCTCCACCAAGAGAGGCTTCAGCTCTCCCCACACTGAACCCATCCAAGGAGCTTTGGGTTCTGCTGTGTGTATACTGGTTACCGGCTGAGCGATGACTGGTGGCATTGGTCTTGACCGTGGGACCAGATGTGCTTTCCTTGCTGCTCTGTTTCTTCTGGAGGAAATCAGGCTGGCTATAGAAAGCAGAATAAGCAGGTCACTCTAAAGCTTCCCCTCCCCTCTTCTTTTCCCCATTTTCTGCTCCCAGGGGGTGAGAAGGGGATGTATTTTTTTGTTCCTGAAAAGTCAGGAGTGTTTCTCATCTGATGAGATGAATGACAGTGCAGAAGTTTAACCTTCCATGCCAAGGTACATAACTTCTTGTTATAACCAAGTAAGTGAAAAATCAGATTCACCAAACTTCAAGCTTTCATTGCTGAGTCTGTCTAAGCGTTATAATACCAGACTCCCAGAGGTCATGGAACATACACCACCAAGCCCTCATTGAAAACTTGATTATTAACTGGATTCAGTTTCTTTTTTTTTTTTTCAGTTTGCTTAATTTTCCTAACTAAGAGGAGCCTAGTCTAATGGAGTGTGGGATAGGTCGGAGTTCTCTGCTTCTGTGCAGCTGGCATGGTGTATGTATGACCTTGGGCTACTGCTCTGCCTTTTCTGTCTCCTATTTAGGAATTACGGGTACTCACTATAAATTGGTGCTAGTAGCAAAGATTTTTCTCTCTTTGAAATGTGGAAAACCCCCCCAAACTAACAAACTAGATATATAATTTAAAAGCACTTTGTGTTTGCTTCTGGCTTTTTATTTACTCAGAAGGTGACTATTGTCTGTCTTAGGTTTTAATATGTTTTCTTGATGAAAGCACATTAGAAACTTTTGCAGTAGCTGTAAAGAACTGTTGAGTATGTTGATATACAGACTGTATTGCTGCAAAAATTACCATCAGCTGAATTCTGGTGTCCTTTACCAGCTGCGCATCAATTTAAAAAGAAAACAATGTTGAGGATTCAAGTACGAGAGAGATGATTTGGAGGGACAGAGATCATTGTTTTGGGTTGTGGAAGCTGTTCTGGTAATTGTGCTGTGATGATAAATCTTAATAGATCCTTACTATTATGACTGATTGCACAGAAACAGTAATCTTTACATAGAGTTCTGCATTAGATTTTTATGCACAAACATCCCTTCTTACATACATTATAAACTTGGCTGTTCGAAGTGCCTCTTGTGTCCTCTACTCCCACACCCCCTGTCAGGTATGTGTCAGTAAAACAAATCAGACTAACAGCTGAATCTGTGTCACCCTGGCTGATTGTAGGGGTCATACGCTGCGTGTTTGTTGGCTCTAGATATGATGTCCTACATTCCAAGTTGAAACTGCTGTTACAGATGTGCCTAGTTAGTAGAAGCCCTCAGTATGGCTTTTGAGAAGAACCAATATAGATTTCTGATGGTGAGTAAATGGATCTACATGTTGGCTTGAACCTTGTCTCTTGTGTTATTTTCAAACCTGTGAAGCCTCTGCAGAAAAAAACCTGTAAAGTGTAGCTCAGCAGTTCAAGGGCCTTCGTAGCCTGACTTTCTAGATGCAACTAAGAGGATATTTGATTTTCCACAAGCTCTGGCTTTTAATTGTTGCTACTTGCGTAGTGTGTACTCAGTTCTACAGTATGTACATACACAGCAAAGCGGGCTGTTGGTTTAAACTACTTTGAGTTGCAAGATGTTAACTGTGCATCTGATGTAGAATAATTCTTTGGTAAAGTGTATGTGCTTTAAACAATGATGTATGCTTAACCATGCAACCTTATCTTTGCTTCACACTGACAGTGCATTTTCTTCTACCAGGTGCAGCATAGACTATAAACTCTACCAAAACACTTAAGTACTGATACACCATCCTAAAGAGCATTTCCCTCCTCCCCAGTTGCTTCTCTGCTTCCCAGAACATTCACTTCTAAGCCAGTTTAGGAATGTTTTCTATTAGCGGATATCCATGTTTAGATTAAAACAATATATTGTGATTTAGTTCTGAGATGATGGTAGCCTGTAAATTAGAATGAGTATAACTTAATCCCTGTTAAAAGGTGAGCAAAGTTACTCTTGGAGGAAGTAAAATATACCGGTTAAAATGTTGCAGGCTTTGTCCTGCAATAACCCCAGTAGCTACCTGTTAAGGTCAGTAGTGGTGAGTATGTGGCACAAGATGAGGATGCTGTAGAACATTACACTGACAGGCTTTTAGCTGAACTCGGATTACTCAATAGCACCCAAGATACCAACTGATGGGTAGGGGTGATAAAACTGTGAAAAGCAATTGTGATTCCACTTTGCTCAGTAGAAATGAAATTGTGGGTACTATGTCTTTTTCTCTTTATTGCTCCACCAAACACAGGAATGTGTGTGTCTTCAGAAATATTGAGTAGCATATCTGGGTGCTTACAATCTGCTAAACCAGTAAAATTCTTAATCTTGTACTTAAATGTGTAGTCAAGATCTGGTTTGGTTTTTTTTTTTCCTCCTCTCTCCTTGAGTAGCAACTAAAAATCTCTACTGAATAATAGAGCTAATATAATGGAGTTTTTTTTTTAGTATTTCCTTCGTGTTCATTATCTCTTACACGGAAGAAATACCGGGAATACCAAAGTAGTTTGCATCTGCTTAATTTAAAGCTAGTTTGTGTTGAAAAGAGAAATCACCAGAAGAGGGTTTTCTGAGCAGTACTTAGTACTCCCTCCAAAATAAATCTAAACTCACAGTATCCTATGAGAAGAAAGCTCTTAAAAGCAGTCCACAGTTTTACATGACCTGTTTTAATGAGTCCAGGGTTTCTTTTTGTTATGATGAGATCTTGCTCTCCTAGCTTGCTTCTAAGTTTCCATTGTCAAAATGAAAAACAAACCAAAAAACCTCGTTAGGTTGCTGACAACAAACTGTTTGCTTTTCCTCTGTTAGTGGTAAGTGGGTAGAGCTTGCTGGGCAACAGAGTTCTATCTTGATACTTCCATTCTTCCATTCTGTTTTGTTACTTAATGATAGAGAGTCATCTGAGACAGTTTGTCTCCATAACTTACCTGACAACACCTACCTTGTAGAAGTGCAAAAAAGCTGTAAGGACACTTTTGTTCTTCTGGCTGTTTTCATCAGTAGTCACCTCATTGGCCGAACTCTGCCCCCTTTTTACAAAGAGCCATGAAAACAAAGTGCTATTTGCCTGTCATTGTGTATTTTTCAGCTTAGTATCCTGCAGGTCGACTCCATTAGGCTTTGATTAAAATAGGCTTTTGCAAGCCATAGCTCTAGCAGCCCTAAAGCAAATATGCTGAATGAAAGTTGTCCTTTAAGCTGCTTACGTTGGCTGTTGATACGGGACTTTTATGTCTTGCTATTAATTTCCCTTATATTTTCAGGCTTGCATTTCTCTTGAGCAATTATCTTATGCTTTTTCCCCTCACTACTCTTTTAAGCTTCTTAAGTACATGGTAACTTTACTTATTGACCATACTGCCTGAACAGTACATTGGAGATCAATGACCTGGAAATTAAGCTGCTCTACATGTGAGTCTTAAAGTGATTAGGTCTGAAATATGGTGGAGCCCTTCTGAGTAGTAGTCAAATAAAAGATCTCTCATTGTAAATCTCTCCAGGGTCTTAAAAGTGTGCTAGTGACGACTTTTTGACAAGGACTCAATGTCTTGGACAAGAATTGTCTAGTCTGTACCAGGCTTCAGCATATGATCTGTTATTACTAAAAACACCCAGTTAAATACTTGTATTCCTTGTTCTATTTTCTCTTTCATTTTCACTGTGGTTTTGTTTTTACTTCAGGCTACTATCAAATGATAAACCTGATCCGTTAGAGCAATATGTTGTGCATCACAAGTGTCCTAAATAGAGTGTTAGTATAGCTATAGTTTGCTATAACAAAACCAAGAACTCGCAATGTATTCTGTTACTTACATGTCTAAACTTACTAAAACGTTCCAGAACTAGAGTTTAGATCGTTCCACTTTTAATGACTGAGTGAAGCTTTTTAAGGGAGAAATGTGTGTTGCTGGCTTCCAGGATTAACCAGATAGTTCATTTTAATCTGGTTACAGATTGATAGTTTTGCCAAAAAAAACCCCAAACCGCAAAACAACAAAAAACCCCAACAGTGAAGATTTAAACCATCAGATCTCTACTGTCAGGATCTCTAATCGGTCGCTCTGCTCTTTTTGAAATAATGGCTTACTGAACGAAAAGATCCCTTGAATACTTAATTTTGGTTCTCCTTGACATACTTGGATCTTGCTGTCCTTGTAGCTACTTTCCTTACCCCTTAAAGTTGCAGGCTTTCTCAATGTTACTTTACAACAGACACAATCCACAATCTGAAGAGATTATGGTTTAGCATTGTGTAAAGCAGATGTTTTACTCCAGTTAACCTTGTAGGTGGCTGCTCTGTGAAGAACGTGACAAAATGATTGAATTTCTTTGCTTTGTTAGAAGGAAAAAGGCTCTCCAGAATTCCAATAAAGAAAGGGAGGGAAAAAGCAGATACTAAGCAGCTTTTCAGATGGCAGTGTGTGACCTTGTATATATGCTAAAAAAAAAAAATGGAAATGTACCATTGGCCTTTTCTGTAGCTCCATGGGAGGCAGCAGTGCTGGTGCAGAGTGAAAGCTGCCTGTGCTGTAAGGGGTCATGTGTGGAGTGAAGGCTGCAGTGTAGGTTGTGTGACTGCTCTAGCAGGTCAAATGGCAGAAGTTGTTACCGGGGATTGGAGATTAGTGGTGTGGGAGGAGGGAAGAAATGCCAAGATACAGAGAGCGTAAGGGATTCTAACTAAATCTCTTCTCCAGAAGGATTACATAGACCCTCAAAACGTTCTATTGTCAGTTGGAATGTTTCAGTCTTTGATTAATCATAACCTGGATCTTAGAAGTTTGTCCTTTTGTAATAAAAATTTGTTGCATTGGATTTGCTTGACAGTCTGGTTTCTGCTTGAGGCTTCTATGCTGTTGCTGCTCCTTCCTTTTAACGTCCTGGAGTGTTTCACAATTGAGCAATAGGTCTGAGCAGCATGTTGGTGGAATTACGGCCCTTGCTTTAGTAACGGTTTGCTCGCTCCAGTCTTCTAGTGATTCAGAGTGCTGTTGCCTGACTACCAGTCCTAATTATCTCAACACGTTGTTCCTATTTACTGTCACTTTCCAGGCTTCCTGTTGCTCAACATGTTGATGAAAAAGCTCTTCCTCTCTGGTCGCATTAGCTTGACTTTTCTTTGGTTACTACAGAACTCTACAGAGGCCTAGACGTGTACCTGTTCAAGTCAAGGGAATGGCAGAAGCCTAACACTGGAGTGGAATTCTAAAGCAAATGAATTAAAATAGAATCTTTGTGGGGCCTTTTATGCAAGTCCTGAGCTTGATTTACTTTTGAAAATCCAGTTTATTAGCTATTTGGCTATGAATTCAACTGCAGATGTAACTATACACATAGGTGCTTCAGGAAGACACTACTTGCCTTTAACTAAGTGGATACTTATTTTTCCTATCTACTCACTGAAAACATGTAGATTTGCTTTCTTTTGTGTGTCTAAGTTAGTGGAAAAGAACAATTAACTCGGTTAAATTTCAGATTCTGGCATAGTTTTATTGTTCTAAGTAGTCAAAGTAATTTGTCTGCATCCTATTTTATTTATACAGTAATGATTAAAAAAAAAACCCCAAACAACCAACAACTGCACTACCGTAGCTGTCACAACTTCTGCTTTCATTTGTGAAGTAAAAGCAGCAGTGTGTTTCCCACATAAATAGCTTGCTCCTTTAAAAGAAGAGCAGCCTTGGAAGTGAACTTTGTACTGCTTTAGTAAAGATTCTTTTTTTCTCCTTTTTTTTTTTTTTCCATTGCATATTGTCAGCTCATTCATGAACTAGAAAATCACCCCTTGGAAGACTTGGGGATTTCCAAAATTGCTGAAGTCTACGGAGTTGAACCTCAAGCTGAAACTTACCTGGTCTGAAGTTTGCAAGGTGTCTGTGTACATCAGTTAGTGATCTAAATCATTGTTTCTCTTGCAGGTCCTGGCCTGGTTTGAAGAAGGTGAAGAAACAATCACAGCATTTGTAGAGCCTTTTGTAATCTTACTTATCTTAGTAGCCAATGCAATTGTGGGAGTGTGGCAGGTACGCAGATATTTTTACTACATCAAATCACAACTGTTTTGGGTGCTTTTGATTTAAGAGAAAGGACCATACAGTGTAGTGTCAGATGCTTCATACAATGCAAGTAAAATAGTTAGCTTTAGATTCCTGAGAGACAACATACCGTAAATCTTCTGGACAGAAAGTGTTGACTTAAAGGTAAAATGAAAGCTTCAGAAGTCTTGCCAAAAAGGCAAATTGCCCATCAGTGTTTGGCCGCGCGCTGGTGACCACGTGAGCTAGAGAGTCCAGAACGAAGGCCTGAACTCAGGAAATAAATGAATCTTGCAAAGTTAAGAAACAATCAGTTGGATTGGCTTGCAAAAAATGGGGTTTTGTCCCAACAAAGGAACGAAGGATGGAATGCTTGTAATGTAGTTACTTTTCCATTTTCCTCTTGAGACAAGTGCTGTGTTTTAGTACACTTATCAATACATTTTCTGACTTAACAGTCTTAGTTTTCCCTATTCAGTTACTATAGTACCTGTTAAGTGTACATATAAAGACTGCATGTCTGTCAAAAGGCAGAAGTTTCTTCTGAAAACATATAATAAACACTATGAACTTTTTCCTACGGTATCAGCTGCGAGATGAATTGGATGTCTTTTTATAAAATCACATTGGCAGTAATACCAGTAACATTCTAACACTTCTCAAGATGCTAAATCAAAAGTGGCCACATAACTTTAGTTCCCTAATATGATCACTTCAGGCAGGGCATGTTTAATTAGAATTGTTTTTCTGCAGATGAGCAGTATGCTAGGATTTTTAGGGTAACTTCTTTGTAACATCGGCTTTGTTGTGGTTTTTGTTTTGGTTGGGGTTTTTTTTGAAGGGATGGTGTTAATGTGACATAATCACTGGCTATCTTAGCACATTCGGTTTCATGCTTAAAAGAAAAAGCAAGCAAACCTGACCACAGTAACAAAAAGAATTAAGAAGAGGAGCCCTGTGAACAGGTTAAAACGTGTTTAGAGAGGAGCCTACACACTGAAAGCCACCAGAAGTAGCACCGAGTGGCATTGCTGCACCTTCCTGTGCTATGCTTTGTGCTAGCCCAAGTAAGCTGGCTGAAGACTAACCCAAAAAATGCAGTTTTTATCAGTACCCAGCTTGCTGCACAACTGCTAGAGTGGTATGGAGGGGAAAAAGTGCCGAGGGGTGACAGCATGGCACCTTAAGTGGGATTCTTTATTCAGTTCTTCCTAAAGCACTTGTGCAAGAATTATCTTTAGCTTAAAACTTGGAGTTACAATTCTGCATGTAGTAATTTTAAGCATGAAGTGTAAGGTAAAGCTATGTGTGGTTTGGGGATCTTGTACATTTGTATCCTCTGTAGTGTGCAGAGTGTACTTCTCTCGTATATATACATGCAGTGAACTTAATTGTGAAACAGAATTGCTGCACAGATTAAATGACTCATTCCGTTGTTTTAATGGACATGGAAAATCAGTCACAGTCTCCACCCATAAATGTATCTGTTTCTACAGGTAGTAGATGTGAGCAGTTGAGTCATTGCCTTAGCTCAGCACTCCTCAACCTTTCCCCTCATATCTGCTAGTACTTCAGTGGTTGGCAAGATGGTCTTAACTACCATAACTTCAAGCAAACTGGGGGGGGGAAATAAAAGCTACAGTCTAACACCAAGCTGGCTGTCCGAGCTGAATCACATTTAGTTCATTCTTATTTCTCATTTTCGAAGGACAAGTTTCGTTTATATTTGCGGGACTTTCTTTTGTACCTTTAGGGTTTTGCGTAATGTTAACTCTTGGTTAATGCACAGAAAAGCAGTATCAGCATTACTGTGCTGAGGAGCAGAATGCGAGAGCAGACTGAGGCTCTTATTAATTACAGCTTTATGGTCTGTGCTCTTTAGTGTCTCTGCACTACTAGGCACTGAGCTTGTGCCATGTAAACGTTAGTCCTTTGAGGTAGTTTTGGTAATGCTGGTTTTCAGCTGCGATGTGTGGAAGTACCTGGTACTTCAGCCTTTGAATTTCTGGAGGTTAGATTTCTGCTTTGATAACATGCACGAGGAAGCTTTCATTACGTGGAAAGGCTGGTATATATTTGAAGGGTAGACTTTCAAAAAAACTGTGTGCCCTTACCATTCTCTGTGCTCATCAGGACTGCACGACGTTTGTACCTGTCAGTAGGCTGGAGAGTGGAGAAAAAGTTCCTTCTCCAAGAGCAAAAGGAGGAGCACTGATAAGCTGTTGGTTTCTTATGTTGTCCTTTATCTAGGTGGCATCACAATGTTGATAGCAATCTCTGGTAGTGCTTAGCTACGAGAACTACACTTCAGATAGGAAAGCTATTGTGCTGCTGTTTGTGGAAATAAAAAGATTGTCGTGTGTGGATTCATCTAAGTTTCTAAACAGTTAAGAGACTCAGGAACTTTCTAGTCTGTATACTTCAATTTCACTTCAGTGTCACTTGATTTGCTGAAAAAGTTGATGATATGCTGTTAGAGCTTTGTCTTTACTTGACCCTCAGTAAGTGAAATTTAGTCCAGTCCAAGTCTAAGCTGGTACAGCTGAGATGACTATATCCACGAGTCTTAATTCCACTTAGTGTTTTTCTAATGGATGCTAAAAAGCATCCGTATGTTGTATAGAACTTTGTGTGACCTGTTTTAAGAAGACATAGTGGATATTCTTGATGGGAAATGCTTCAGTGTTTGAATAAACAACATCTAGTTTCTAAATGCCCACTAATACCCAAATTGTGTTGTAATAATTTCCAGTCAGCAACCTCATAAGAGGAGGGGTCAGATAATTTTCTGTATTGATAAATGTAGCTGAATAGGAGTCTTCATATGATACACATTTGAAAAATCAGATCTGATCGTGATTTTTTTCCTTGAAGGCTTTTAAAATGAAACCTTTTTGTTGTCTTTCAGGAAAGAAATGCTGAAAACGCTATTGAAGCTCTTAAAGAGTATGAACCAGAAATGGGCAAAGTATATCGACAAGACCGAAAAAGCGTACAGAGGATTAAAGCAAGAGACATTGTCCCGGGTGATATCGTGGAAGTGGCAGGTAAGGCTCGTTTCTGTCGTGCATGCGTGTATTAACATATTGTAAAATTGCTGGGGGGGGGTTTGTCTTAATGATTTGAGGCCCTGGGGGAAATTTTCAAAGACACCTATGTATATACTTCACTTAGGAACAATCTTGCTTCTGTTGATCTGTAATTACCTTAAATGTACATTTGCACCGAGGGGATTGTTTTTCAAATTGCTGCTTAGTTTAATTGGGAGGTCTAAAAGCAAAGCATCTTAATTGGAGTGCAGGTTTTAACACTTGTCACGACTCTAAATTTTTATGTTCTAAAGTTTGCTTTGAGAGTGTCTAATGTTTGCTGGTTTGATTTTTTTGTTTGGTTTTTTCACAAAATACTCTTTTCCTTGCATCTAAATGTGGTCAGTTTCTTAAGGTTTTGGAATATAGAGTTTGTTTTTTTTTCAGTCGCACTCTGCCCTTTATCTAAGGAAAGATAATTTCACCTGGAAGGGTTTTTTCCAACTCTTACCCTTGAATTAGCAGTGCCTTTCAACTCTCTTCACAGATGTCTTCCTCTGTCCTCTCAGCTAGCCTCACTGGCATGTGACATCACTATTTTCTCATCTTTCATGATTCTTCATTGCTTCTGTTGCTGTGTAGGAGACTGCAAATAGAGAAATAGCTATACAAAGTGGAGCTTCCTATCTCTCTAGTGTAAGGATTTGAAGTACTGGTCTGGAGATTGGACTTCACCTCAGGCTTTCTAATAACTTAGATTTGCCTTAAAAAGGTCTATCTCTATTAGGAGGGTGTGCAAAAAAAAGCAGCATTATATACTTTTAGCTACAACTCCTTCATTTTAGTGATACCATACCAGTAATTTTTTTTTCTCTAAACTGGACTTGTCAGTGACTTTAGTGTTTCCTATCCCTTCCCAGATAAAACTAGGTGGTTCTTGTTAAGTGTCAGGAGTGATTTTTGTAGGTCATTATCAACTGTTAACTGAGTGATTGTTCCATGGGGAACAATTTTGGGTATACATCAAACTTTCCTTCCACTTGTGTCACTCTGCTTTTAGAAGCGGTAGCCGTCTCAAGAGGAGATAAATATATACCCTTAAACTTGTCTATCCTCCTATTTTAATTAGCAGGCAGGGAGAGTATGCACTCAAAATGAAGTTGGTGTTGGCTGTCTGCCCAGCTTTCATTCCTTGGGAAACTTTTAACATTCACTGAGCACTATCTCAAGCCTCGGCTTTGTGCATGGGATGATTCAGCCACGGCAGCCCTGGCTGGGGTAATTCAGAGCATGAATCTCAAGAAGGCTGAAGCTAGTTTCCTCTTAGCATCCGTTGGTGACGAACAAGTACAAATACAAAGTGCTGATAGCTGAAATAAAGGGTGAATGATGATACCTTGTCACTTACTCTGCTGTTTTGACTCGCTGTTACTGCGCCGTACAATCAAATCCACGAGTTCTGCAATGAGATTCTGTTTCAGCAGCTGATGTTTTCTGCATCCTTTTGAGGCAAACAGAACTGTATAAATTACAGATTCTGCTGTAGACGTCTAGTCCAAATCTTTATCTTCTTTTTAAATGTCAGCAACAGAATGGTAGTTTTGGAAGCAGTTTCTATCATGGGAATTCAATGGGGTTGTGTTTTTTGGTACTTTAAAGCAGTATTGGTAGAATTGCCAGTTGATGACTATGTATTTTTTTACTGGTTTAGGGTAGCTCACTAAGGAAAAATGCTGGATTTTGCTACTTTGCCAGAAAAGAGAGCACTCTAGAGCAGAGCTCTAGAGCACAAACAATTCTCTGCTTGAATCTTTGCTATTTTAGAAGAAGCAGATATTGCGTTTTCATCTTCCAGAAAAAGACTAAGCTAAACTTGTGTGTAAACCATCTGGGAGATGTGTGGCCTTTTACCTGTCTTGCTGTAATATTGTCAGTATCAATAAAATCAATCTCTTGTGCCATCTCTTTAAAAGGTTTATGTCTGAAGGAGAGACATGAATCAGAAACAAACTGCTGACTGGCATACCTGTGACACCGGGCTGTCTAACAAACATCATATCCTATTTTTTATAGGGTTGTTATTGCATTATCTTAAACTGCTTGTAGAACAGTGTCTGACAGTCTAAAAGTGTCAAACTGTTTTGTCTTTCTATGAAGAACAAACTTACAAAAGAGTATGCTCATGTAGAGAAGCAAGAATTATCAAACTTCTATCACTCTCCTTTAAGATAGGTGGTCTAGCTTGCTGACTGACTGGAAGTTCATGCTGGTTAAAATGCTCACTTAAACTGGTGGATCGAACAGTCCCAAGCTAGTCTGAAGCACTCATCGTGGTTTTCTTTCCCCGGCAAATACAATCAACTGCAGCTTCGAGCGAGGGTGACTATGTGTAAGTCACGTGGATGTTTAGTACAGAAATAAGTGGTTCAGTGGAATAGGAGCTCTGATACTGAAACAAATTCTAACTTGTAGCCAGGCAATGATGAAATTTTAATGATAATCAAGCTCGGAAGAGCTACTGAGCAAGTAGAAGAGCAATACACTCTGTACCAACGTTAGTGTCAAGACCTGGAGGTGAGAGAGACTGTGTGCATGCCTGTGCCTCAAGCGTAAGAGAACTGCGATGGCCTTTGACATGGTGTTTGCAAAAAGATGACCATGTAGGGAAGTGACAGAGCACTTCATACTGGGATACATATCTGGGTATGGAATTCTGGGCAAAGTGCCAATGACATTTGTGTGTCCAGGCAAATATCTTTGAACCAAGTGGTGTAAATAACCAGGTGATGGGTTTCTACCCTCTACTGATACCTACTTCTGAACAACTTTCTACAGGTCTTCCATTATAAAATAGTTGTATTTAATGCTATAACAGCTTTGTTAATTTGTGTCTGACAGAGATACCACTTTGTTGTAGGAACTGGGAGATAGGTGTTGCCATTTGGAGGAAGCGAGAGACTGTATTTGTCTTCTTATATTGAAAGAGCTCCCCGAGAATAAGGAACATTGAACCATTTCCAGAATAATTTGTTGCTTTCAGTAGTTTTGAACCCTTTAAAGATAACCTGATCAGCTTAACATAACTCAGACAGTGCAATAATGGCTTATACTGTTGCTTCTTATTCTGGCTCTTTAGGCTATTTGTAGAGTTTTGACTGCATTCATTATATAGAGAGTATTTGGTTTGCCTTGTGGTGGTATAAAATAGAGCTCTGGGAAGATACTTCCTTTAATCTGTCAACAAGGGAAACAGATGCTGGTTTGACTTGAAGTAATTGAGGGGGGACACATGAACTGCAGGTCTGCATTGTCACCTCGCAGTAAATATGGAATAACCTGCATTAGGTTATCCCTCAAGTGGTGGATAACCTGCTGGCTGGCGTGTCTTTTGGGGATCGGTGCGCAAGCAGGTACTGCAGACACTCTTGATGAGCAATTACTGTTCCTCATGCCTAGTAGCTAACAAATTCAACTGAAATCTCCACTAAAATTTTGCAGGTGTATTGGCAGACACTGTAGTCCGTGTTTCCTCAGACTGTGCATACACCAGTTTCTTAACTGTGTGTGTTAAGTGGACACGGAAGAATGTCGTCTTAAGTGGAAATGGTGGAAAAGCTGCTGTACAAGCAACAGGAACTCCCTGGGATGAACCTGGGGTTACAGGCATGGGATGTACGCCTTAAATTTGCTTGCAGACCTCTGGTGGGCATAGTTCTCAGAACTGTAGTGTGTAAGGGTTACTAAGTTACACTGTTTGTTTCTTAAAATTGATGAACTGAAAAAAAAAAAAATCCAGATGCTGTCCTCAAATGCCTTTTCTGTTTGCCTGCCTTAAAATGGATTATCACACCGTTATAAAAGCTTAGGTTTATTGGAGGATGCCCTTTGAATTTGTAACTAAATAGATTAAAGATCCTTTGTTTTAGCTGAGTTTTATTTGCCTTGGTTAAAGTAACGTAAAAAGAAACTTGAAACAGCATGGCTTTAGTTCTTAGAAGTTTTATATGAAATCCAGGGTAACAAATTGGGATGAACTGGCTGTGAATCATTTATTTTTAAAGCACCGCATTTGGGAACGGAAATGAACTTTGCTCACTTCCGTTGTATTTTCCTGTGTTAAATATTCTATTTTAGATACAGCATATCTGACTTTCTGTGATGTAATACAGATTGCAACTAATGAACATTCAGCTAAGTGGCCAAACTGGAGTCACAATAGTTACTCTTTTCCCTGAAGCGCTGAGTGATGGTTCTTGTCATCCATTACTGTATCTGTAAGTACTCAGCAGCTTAAAAATACACTGAGAGTTCCCAGAAGCTGGTGCTTATTAAATTATTGTGTATTCCAGAAGACTTAAAGTTTATACCTGATAGAAAGTATGCAAGAACTATTTTCCAAGGCTTTTAAATCTAACTGCAGAGCACTTGAAGACTCTTCCTAAAGCACAGATGCCTTATAAATTTGGGGGTGAAGAAGACTGGGAAGGAAGATGCATAAAGGTAAATTGTCAAACTCCGTTGTGGTTGTGAAGAGCTACAGGTTCTCCCTGACAGTATAGGCAACAAACATGCTGCAGGTCTTGCTCTGAAAGATCTCGGTCCTTGTGCTTCTGTTACTTTCCTAATAACTAGAATTGATTTTTAGACTCTCTGCTAGAGATGCAGGGCTTACTTTTTTTGTAAGTATTGAGATCGGGGAAAAAAGATAATAAAAGGAATGGACTGGAGGTTGTCATGTTTGGTTGTTAAAAATGGTGTATTGTGCTTTTTCTATAAAGTACTGCTTTTGAAGCAGAGAAGAAGTGGAAGATCAGTGGTTAATAAATACATGTATGAGTGGAACTTCAGTGAGAGTTTTGGCTGTCAAACTCTTAACACAGCAGAGGCAGTTTTGAGATAAGCAGACAGTCCAAACTCCATTCCACACTCCACTGAAGTCTGAGGTTATGTGAAGTTCAAGTGAGGGCACAGCCTGAATTTGTGTCACTTTCAACACAACATTTGAAAACTTCTGAAACGCATCTAATTTTTTTCCTCAATTCTTGTAGCATTTTTCCTTCACAGTTGCCAAACATAAGTAAAAATGATGGAACTCCTTATATTTTAATTATCTGAATTCATAACATACCTGATGTTCTATACTCTGATCAGAACTGATACTGCAGTGGGGTTTTATTGTAAGCACAAGCAGTACAGAACAAAATGCTTGAACATCAAGATAATGTTCTGTTAATACCATATCACCCTGGCAAGGGAACCATTTATTTTAAGGCTAAAGAAAACTTGTACTGGGAGCTGTGCTGCACTTCCAGGATTCTTACTGTGCGTTCTTGTGTTAGCCAAATGCAGCCTAACTGGAAACGGGACTACAGCTTTGATAGGAAGATGGCATTGTTCTCTACCTGATCTGGCAAAAGTTGAAGCTTAACTGAGCTGTTTGTTCTTTCTGCTGTTAGGTACTTTTGTAGGCTGATCACAAGAGTTTTCAGTCTTGAAGAGAGTGATATAGATCAATTGATTAAAGGCTGAAGCTGGGCAAATTCAGATTAGAAACAAATTCAGACTTGCAGGCAGGGTACCTGTCCGTTGGCACATCTCATTTAATGTTCTGGTGCCCTCTTCAGAAAGAATGTCACGAGTATATTGATACAGAATGAGGAGAAATAAAATAGGAATAATTGAAGTCTTGTGTATTGTTTAATACAGTATATCATTTTTTTCTTCAATATAACCCACAGTTCCAACCTTGAAAATGTTTTGATCCCAGAAAGCTATGGTTTTTCTGTCTTATTTTTGTTTGAATTGTTAAGAATGCAATACGTCTAAGTATTTTGTTTGAAATCTCTCTTAACAGTTCTTGGGTTAAGATAATCACACTTATATGCTGTACAATCAGCTCTGTGGATATTTTCTCTCTGGCCAGAAAGCTGAACAGCTTGTCATTGAGAAAGCTGCTTCGTGAATGTTGTTTAATCGGGAGCGTGCATCATAAACGCGAAGAATCGATACATTCCAATGTATTGTTCTGTCATTTTGGCAGTAAAAGCAATGCTGTTTTACTAGTATGGTAAAAACTGAATGGACCAGTGCTATTAGAATCTTCTGGTGGAAAATAAATCTATCTTACTGGTTCGGAGTGGAAACTCGGACTTAAAATGGTTTATTTTGACACTTTGATGCTCTTGGCCTTGTATAAAGCAGAGATGGAGTCAATCTTCCTGTTTTGTAGAGCTTCTAATTTTTGGTAGCACTTTATTATACCCTCTTCAGGAAGTATTAAATACTTACAACCTGTTACTGTGGAAGAAAAATTGGGTTTCTGATAGTCTGAGGAAACCAATACAATAAGAAGACTGGACTGTATCCGTGTGAAGGGGGAAGAGGAGCTAAGCTGAGCGTGTGTTAAGGAGGCTTAATATAAAAACCAGTTGTGCTGCAACAGCTGTACTTCCAAATGCACCTGCAAAGGAAGGACTGCTTCTAAGTTTTAACTATTTCTGTCCCCCACCAGAAACAATACTCAGTTCTGCTTGATGGAAGGATGTAGCATCCTGTACGTGTTATTTTAAGCCTACTCATGTCAGTTCTGAAACCTTAAGGTGATACCCACACTCCACGTAAGAAGTTTCAGTTGCCTCAGTTTAGACTCACACAATGGTGTGTCCTCTAATTTAGAGGATAAGAAACTTACTTTTGTGTAAGAGAAGGGACTTTGAAATAGCTTTAGCCTCTTAAAGAGTCAGTTCTCATTAGGAAAAGTGGTTTAAAGATCTGTGATTATAATAGGTAATGTTGAAATCATTAAAGAAAATAGTTGCTAATGCTTTATGGCGAAAGAATTGATACTTACTCCTCTTCCTTTTTTGATGGTAAAACCCCATGCACAGTATATTTTGAATCTGATGTTTTAACAGCAGTGTGGCAGGTTATATCTGCTGAATTTGATACTATTTCTATCTTGGCTTGATGAAATGAGAGCATCCTAATAGAGCAGGAGGAAAACCATACCGTATTAAAAATACACGGAAGGTGTCAGTAATGAATCTTAAACTCTTAAGACACTAAAAGGGGGTAAATGACAAAATTAACTTCTTTTTTTTACTGTTTGTGGCTTGTTTTGGGTTTGGGGGGAGGAGCTGGTATGGAGAGTTTTTTCACTCACTTCCAGGCACTGTTTGTGTTCCTGAACTGTTTGGCCCTATGTTGAAATATAGTATCCCAGTTCTTCAGAACTTGCCTAAAAAGAAGTAAAAAGTTGGACAACAGTGACAGAATAATTTAGAGCTGTACTGATAATCTTTATTGCAAGTGTCAAGTTCCAATCCCAGCCTGCTGATAGCAAATATACGTAGGTCAAAACTGGCTTTGGTTAATGAGAAACATAAATTAGAAAGTGTTAGGTGCATATTGTGTATGAGCAACTGTTGTGATTTCTGCAGGAAAAATGACTTTGATTTACTGTGATCACTTAAATGGGATCTTGCACACAGATCATCTTTACTAAGAAGATGAATCGTTCTTGTAACACACAAAAGGGAAGCAAAACTTTCTACTTTTTATAGCGTACCTGTCTGTAAACCTCTTCTTAGCAAGTCTTCAGGTGTGGGAGGGAACAGAGGCAATTAAGAGCTAATAGCAATGTTCAAAGTACACATTTCAAGTAGTAGTTTTAAGGATTCCTGTATATCATAGTGGCTTTTGGGGGTAAAGTTGATATGCTGAAGTTAAATGTTTAGTATTGTTGCTATCTTGGAAACTGGTAAAGTGAAAGGGCTATCAGTTCATTATTAAAATTCTGAAATTTTAGTGGTTTGTGCGTGAATAAAAGGATTCTATGAATAAAGCTGTAATGATTTGAACCAAACGCAGCTCTTGCTCTTCCACGAAGCAGTCAGTTTTATAGTCAGAAGGGCTGTTTTAGTCAGTAGTTAAGTATTTAGCTAAACTGGGCTTTAAGAGCATGCATCTGGGCAGATTTGAAAACAGCTTACTTGATTTCTTCAGGGCTGTTGTAACAATCAAATGACTATTTAGGGTTAAAATCTTGGGTTAAAATAATGGATGAAAACACTTTGGCAACCGATTTGTTATTTTAGCTGTAGAACTGTGGGGTTATATCCATTTAGACTGTAAGCAGCTGTCTACTGGACAACACAAATACACATTCACCTTCTAATTTCTTGTCATCTTTCAAGCCTTGGGTAGTACTTCTGCTGGTTCTGTGGACTGAAATGCAACTGAATTAAAAAAGCTCCCCAGAAACCCTCAATTTCTTTCCTGTGTTAAAGTATATGGAAAAAAGCCTTCTACTTGCGGATGAGATCTGTACTTAAAATTTCCTGTGAGTTCCTATGTATGGTAGGATGATTTCCTATCTATATTCAGTTTTAGTTATGCTCATGAAAGCATATTCCAGACTATCAATGACTTAGTTTTATAGCTGTTATTTTGCAAAGAGCTGCTTAAAATAGTTCTGTAGCTGACCCTGCTGCACAGCTTTCCTGCCTATTGGAAATGCCTCGAATATTTTACTACAGCCTTCTCAAACAGAGATGGTGAGTGAATAATCTGTCTTATCTTACACTGTTGAGATCATCTTAGAAAGCTGCAGTATCACAGTAAGTTTACCACTTCAGTTCTGATGGTTCAGGCAGTTGATAATGATAGTTGTTTTCATGGAAATACAGATATTCAAGTATCAATAGTCTAGAGCAGGCCTTTCCCCTAGTACTTGAGATCCTGTGAATATTACGTTTGAGTTTGAACAACTTAGAACTGTTCACAATTAGGTTGGAGAATTAGTTGTAAACTTTGCTGTATGCTCTGCCCAGTCACTTGAGTGTATTAAGATGATTTTTTTTTTAACAGCTTCTTTTATGTTACAGAGCAATTGAGTTCTTTAAGTCTTGTCAAATGTGGTGGTGCATTTTGAGTTGGCTGTAGTTTTCCAGCTGCTTTAAGTACTTTGAAAATGTTTATGCAGATTGACAGGCATGATACCACATTGCACTGAGGCATTAGCCTGTTGTTCAGCAATATCTGAAAACCAGCTGCCACTATATGTCTGCATATAACCCTCCCCACGACATCGGGAGAGGATATTGAATAGTTTGGCCATTTTTGGCCTAGGTCACCACTTGTCTAAGGCTATTTTCTCTTGCTGCTCAAGGGCATTGTGGTTTAAATTAGTTTTCACATTCTATAACGATACAAAAAGGGAATTTGTGGCTGCTTATTGGATCCCTTCATATACTTGTGCTTACAAAACCACACTTGTCAAAGTCTACAATCAAAACTACACAATCTTCCGCTGATTTGAATGATTGTGGTTTCATCTACCTTAAAAGTCAAGCTTACTTATTGTTTCAGGTAGCACTTCATTCTCCTCTTCAGCATTTTGTTCCTTAGTTTTCCTGCGTCAGTGGCTGTGTGTTCTAAGGCTGTAACACCCGCTGCAGAGGGTTTCATGGTGTTATTTGTTCCTGTGCATTATTGCTGTTAGTTGCATAAGCAGTTCCTGCAGGAATTGCAGCTTGGTTTAATTTTACTGTAGGGACACAAGAGTCCCATCTACTGAGAAGATCAGCTCTGTAGCTAGTTAGTCTTCCTTCTTTGTTTCTTTGCGTTATTCTATAATAAAAGTGAAGCTGACACTTGAATGCTTGCAGCATTAACCATTAGGAAGGTTTGATTATATGCGTTAATTGGCGAGCCTAGAACCCCCTCCATGAGTCAGATACGTGACTCTCATTAGTGTGCTTTAGCAAGTTAATTTGCATGCAGCCATTTATTTGCAGTAGTCACAAAATGGTGGAGTTTTAGCTCTTTTGGAAAAACTAGGAAAAGCCAGATAAGAAAAAGTAGGAAGGTGGAAGAATTAATGATGGAGATGCTGGAGCTACAGTAGTCTCGCTCTGACAAGTGGCTTCATTACTCTTGCTACCTTCAGCAGTGTGCTGTTAACTTGCATTGTTTGCTGCCTTGGTGTGCAAGTGGAGGATTTTTGGTTGATTTGTGGGTTGTTTGGTTTGGGTTTTTTTTCCTCCAGTGTTGTCCTCTGAAGGGTAGAAATATATATGGCAAACATAGCATAGAGTTCTGTGAAAATGTTACCTGGGCTCTGGATTGGGGTATGTTTAATAGAGCAGCATTACTGAAAAACAAGGGTAAGATCTGAAATTAACTTCCAACTCTGGAACATCTGGCAGTATTCAAAGTATAACGTTAAAAGAGCAGATCAGCAGAAGCATGTTATTCTCACAGTTGGTGCCAAAGAAAAGGAAAATACAACTCCTTTTACTCTCTAAGTAAGTAAATGTGGATAATACTGATATGAGAGCAGAAGAGAAAACAACCAGAAGACTTTTCAGGACAGTTGTTCTGAAAAGGAAACTTGATTCACCTTAGCTAGGGGTTTTGGTTGTTTATAAATCTGTATTCTGAAATGGATATCTTTCTCCTGAGAATGTTTTCCCTTTGCTGTCAAGTGGTCGTCATGTGATTAGAAAAACAATCCAGTGATTTACAACCTCTTTCTCTGAGGTCAGGTAGGGGTAGAGAGATTGAAGTATATTGGACACTGAGAAAACTGGAGTATTACAAACCACAAAAGCAGTTATAAGCTGTTAGTAATCTTAGTTGTCTGAACAGTTACTGGAAAATTGTTTTCCTGGATGATGGAGGTAATAATACGCTTGGTTAGAAATCTCTGAAATAACAACCTTCTAATTTTGTCGTCTTCATTTCTTTGTAGTTGGAGACAAGGTTCCTGCTGATATAAGAATTACTTCTATCAAATCTACAACTCTAAGGGTAGACCAGTCAATTCTCACAGGTATAACTCCTGCGAATTTTGGATGATTATGTGCATAATCAAAAGTAGCTTGCCACGATTTGTTTAGAGTAATCCCTTAGAAACAAGGCCGTAGCTATTCCAGTACTATGCTTCATTTAAGTATAGGAAATTTCTGATCCAGTAACAACTTTCAGAGTGGCTGAATGCTTTGGTTCATCACCGGCTTTACATGTTCACTGTAGTGGGATGAACATTCTCGCTGAGACTTGTAATGCTTTTTTGGTCTTTCTTCTCCCCACTAGTGGCTCGTGGGAAAGTAAAAATTAAAGAATTTCTATCCTAGTTGATGGAGCCTTCTAGGTTTGAACATCTGGTCACTGCTCAAATATGAAAGTATGGAAATCTTACTAAATGCCTTCTGTAACAGTCATCCATTTTCTCTCACAAGAGAGAATAACTTCGGAAATACAGGCAGCTTTTGAACTGCTGTTACTAAAGACTCGGTACACTAAAGCCTTATTTGCTGAAATTCTGTGCGTGCACACTCGTGTGTTTTCTGGTACCAGCTCTCCAGTGCAGGAGCTATATTTAGAGCACTTTCCAGATTTGTTGAAAACAAAACAAAAGTAGCAGTACTTCTGACTATAGGAAAGAAGCTAGGAATCAGCCAAGCATGCTATAACAGTTTTCTCTCAGCTGGAACATGAAGATCTAGCTACCTGTTTTGGTAGCATTAATTTATGTTAACTAGCCCTGAAGTATTCCTAAGAAACCTATTTTTGATGCTTGAAACAGACCTCAAAGTTTTTTCACTACGGATCCTGAATAGCACAGAAGTCATCAAGCTTTTTTATGTTTAGCATGAGAAAATGTAGGCCCTTGGTGTTTATCAAGCTATCATGAAATAAGTAGAAGAAAGAATCCACCAGAAGCCTAGATAAAGGGAAGAATTCCTTGCCTTTGTTTAAATAACAGAATTAACTACTTTTCATCTTCCTTAAGACATGCTGTAAACCTCATTAATTCTAACTATATAAAATGTTTATTTAAATCCTTACCTATTAAAATCCAGCTGTTCATTTTTATTTTTTTTTGGCCACCTGAAATATTTCCTCTTTCACTTAAGCAATTAAATAGTCATTTGATGAAAGAAGCTTGACAATTAAAAATCTAGGACTGAGGATTTTAACTTTTTGATTCCCTGTGGAACTCAAGATACCTGTATAATCTGGTTTTAAGACTATTATCTTTATTTTAGGTGAGTCTGTGTCTGTTATTAAACACACTGACCCTGTGCCCGATCCTCGTGCTGTAAACCAAGACAAGAAGAACATGCTTTTTTCTGTAAGTTACTCCTTCTGAAATTTTCACAACTTTTTATCAGCTTCAGTATTTTATAAAATACAGAGAACCTCAGGTCTTCCAACTAAAATCTGTATGACTTCTTTGCTGTATTCTCTATAGGCATCTTTATGCCTCCTTCCATCTACATCAAGCAAAGTGATTTAAAAATTAGAAGTAACTTTTAATAAAAGCTGTCCTCAGGGAAGGTGTTTGTCAAAACCAGTTTATGTGAGGAAAATGACTTTTTTTTTTTTTGTCCTTCACAAGAAAGTCTTGAAGGCTGGAGCACGTGCACTTTTCAAGTGCTTCTACACTGCTTTTCTAAAGTAACTTGTTTTGAGCCCATTCTGTAAGTAGAAATTCTACACTGTTGTGTTCTCTTACAGATACTGGGGAATGTCATTCTCTTCCTCTTCACCTTTTTCCATACCCTAGCTGAAACAGTCTGGACTTGGACAAGGTGGTTTTTTATTTTAAATTAAAACAAAACCAAAAAACACACACAGACACAAAAAAAACCCCCACCCAAACCAAACAAATCCATAGCCGAACAATCTCACTGCCAAAACCCATTTATAGGTTGGCTACAAATTTGCTCTTCCCTTTTCTTTATTTACATTAGGGTACTAATATTGCTGCTGGTAAAGCCATGGGAGTGGTCATTGCTACAGGAGTAAACACCGAAATTGGCAAAATTCGCGATGAGATGGTGGCTACTGAGCAAGAGAGAACCCCACTCCAACAGAAACTGGATGAGTTTGGAGAGCAGCTGTCTAAAGTCATCTCACTCATCTGCATCGCCGTTTGGATAATAAACATTGGTCACTTCAACGACCCGGTTCACGGAGGCTCCTGGATCCGAGGTGCCATCTATTACTTCAAAATCGCTGTTGCTCTTGCTGTTGCTGCTATTCCTGAGGGTCTACCTGCCGTCATTACCACCTGCTTGGCTCTTGGAACCCGGAGAATGGCCAAGAAGAACGCTATTGTTAGAAGTCTTCCCTCTGTGGAAACCTTGGGTTGCACCTCAGTTATTTGTTCTGACAAGACCGGTACTCTGACCACGAATCAGATGTCAGTCTGCAGGGTATGTTGAACTAGCTGCTTCTATTTTGGTTTTTCTCTTCAACCACTCTGTTTAAATAGTCAACATTGCCTGAATTCTTTTGATTGTGAGTCTTTTGGTTCTCATATCATCAAAATCTTGCTTTATTTTCCTAAGATAAGCTTCCACTTTTAATTCAGTTTTCCACTGGGTAGCGTTTAAGGCTTTAATCTCTTCCCTTATTTAGTCATAGCCACAAATAGCTGTGCCTGCACTTGATGGAAGAGAAAAGTTGTTTGCAAGCAGCTTTCCATTGACTTGTCTGTAAACCATTCAGTCTACTCGTAATCGTCTAGGATGATTTATCCCCAGTTTCAGAAAGGTAAGGTAGTTAACGCCGTAGAAGCAGGATGTGTGTAAAACACCTACCTCTTTAGTTTAGCAAGATGACAATGGTGGAGAAATTTAGCAATGAGAAAAAGGTAGGAGGTTTACTACAGTAATTTGGATAGACCAAGGTATTTTCACTTGTGAGTGGTTCTGCCTTTATTTGGTTATTTTGGTAGTTCTTTACGGGCTGATGTAGATCACCGTACTGTTTCCAACGTGCAATGTTATATGACTAACCTGGCAACATAGAGGTGCAGTTGGCTCTGTCACCAGCGTTCCCAGGGTCATCTTCAATGTATGGCATATTTTTAGGTAAGCATTAGTTCTGTGCCTCCCTCTCCATTCCCCCCACCATTCTTTCTAGTGTTGATTAATTTGGTTTTTGGGTTTTTTTTTTTTTATAGCTAGGCACTTTTAACATGATGCACGTTCAGTTACCACTTCTCTGTGCTTCCCATATACTTGATATTCCACGTAGGAATTTTATGGAGAGAACGTGAAGTTCTTCTGTTTCACCATTGTCGACGTTCAGTGGCGTAGCAGCTCTTATGACATCAGATGTTCAGAGTCATTACATTGGCTTAGAATTCCACACGTGTAAATGTTGAGCCCCTCACAACAGTGGCAAAAGTTTGTAAGCCTTAAGTGCTTTGTTCTCATATGATTGATGGCTCTTTCTAACTGGTGGTTGACTTGTTCTACTTCCTTAAGTATTGTAGTATTTATACCTAGGAGACATAAAGCAGCTGCTCATCAGTATTCCAGAGGAGGTTACTTGCAGTAGAGTTGCATAACTGCCCTAGTCTTTGCAGGGATTTGTTCATCATGCAGATGCCAAAAGCAGAAGGCTTCCTGGTTAACTCATCATTAAAGTTGTGTGTATTTAAAAGCTCAAAATGCTCTACTTCATATATTTTGGAAGGCTAAACACTTTAGATCTTGTCCAGTACCACTTACTTGGTTCCTTGTTAACCTCTGACAGCTACAGGGTAACCTTAATTGCAAGATTTTGCAAGACGTAGCAAAATCCTAATACCTGTAAACAATACTCTTATTCTTGGTTTCACTCTAAGTAGAGAGATTGCTTAGCTTTTTAAGAAGACTGGTTTACAACAGTAATTCCCCTTGTAGTTTTAATTTTTGTGTTAAGTAGTAACTCCCGAGTGTCAAAATGGAACCCTGTACTACAGTGTTTCAGTCAGAAATGAAACTGCTTTAGGAAGAGACTTCAGGGGCTATTCAATATCTTCCTGTGGTATATCCCTCTCAGAATGAACTTACTCTTTGGGCTTTTAATTTATCAGCTTCTCTACTTTTTCTGATCATGTATTTTTTTCTAAATGACTTTGAAGATCATAGGGTCTCCAGACATTGCTGCAGATCAGTGGCAGAACACCTAATTATTGGGCTGTATTTTGTGAAGATGCTTGCCTAGAACATAAGGCAGCACAGTGAGGGGAGAGTAAAACATTGCTAAACTGTGGCATGGCAAAGTGGCTTAGAATAACCAACCGGTAAGAAATTCCATTAAGACACACTATCAATTAGTGAGAAATTATTTTCTTCTCTACTATAACTCGCAAGCAAGTCACGATAAGAGTATGACAGCTTCAGGCACTACGTTATTTTATCTCCAGCTTCCCAGACGTGGTTCTGCTTGTAGCTCTCCTAGAAATGAAATGGAAGGAAAGGAAAGATTGAGATGCAGGTGTCTTATGGGGTACCACTGCATCCTTCCAGTTGGTGTCTTTATTTAAAGTAGCATTTCAGCCTGTGCTAGAAGGGCACTTGAGCTGTCTGGATGTCTTTATGGTACCAGTGTACTGAAGGGTAAAGTGACTTACAACTAGAAAACCAGGACAGGAAACACTTTCACTTAGTGGTTGGTATTAAGGGAAGCTGGTCATAGTCTGGCTCATGCCTAAAACCTCACCTGTTAGATCTAGAAGCTTCTCCCATTAGTAGATGGTTTTATTTTTACTTTGGCAAGAATTGGCCATTTCCAGGCTGCCCTGTGTTGCTTTTGGTTGGAACTGCTGTTTCAAACACGCCCACGAGAATTAATTTACAAGCCTGAAGCCTAAGAAGATCCTGGGTACAGTCAGGTTTGTCAGATGGATGTGTGAGTAATCATCAGAGCTGAAGTTTACGTAGTTTATGTGGTTTGCAGCTCTGTTGTACTTGTGTCATAACTCATATTTCAAGTGACAGCTGTCAAGCAGAAGTGCTGTTTTCTGTACTTCGTGCTTCAGTGTAAGGGGCTGTTCAAACACCTATGGGATCGAAGTGCAGAAAGTCATACCTGCTTTTGTCTAGTTTATTTATTCAACCTGAACTTGCCTCTCTCTTTCACCCGCTTGCTTAAGGCCTGTTTAAATCTCTTGCGTTAATTATTGTTCAAAGGTAGTAACACTTGTAACTCTAATTTCAGATGTTTATCCTGGACAGAGTGGAAGGAGACAGCTGTTCTCTGAACGAATTTACTGTAACTGGTTCAACATATGCTCCCATGGGAGAAGTGTAAGTGTTCTATTGAAGCTAAATATGTATCTGTTTATACATTGACTGTTACTTTAGGCTTGAAAAGGGATGAGTGTAATGTTCAATAATGATTGCTAATAAATGAAATCTCAGCCAGTGAGAATGCACACTGAAGGGCTGGGGGGAAGTACTTAACAGGAAAAGGAAGTGACATTCTAGAGAAGTAAACCTTCATGAAATTTACTTGATATGGTCTCCAGTATTACAGAATCACCACATAGTCATCATTGGAAAGGACCTCCTGGATCACCCGAGTCCAACCGTACCCATAACAAAAAAAAAATTGCAGCATTCATTTGATAATGTAAAAATTAAATTAGGAATAGGTCGAGAGGATTTCTTCTACTGAAATCTTACTTGGCTGAGATTAGCTATGCCAATATTTCAAAAGTGAGGTTTACTTTAGATTTATGCTGCTTTATTTTTAAATAAACAGATGAGCCTGTGCTAATCTGTAAACTCAGTGTCTGCAATTCCCCTGCCTCAGAGAAGGTAGCAGATGATTTTTATATTTTTCCTCATGAATGTGTTGGAATTAATTCTTAAATTTACTGTAAATTCCTGTCCCCAACCCTCAGTACTTCATTGGACTCAGTGGGTGCATCTGTGCTTCAGATGTGTGTGTTTGTCTCAGCCTTTGGTATTTGAGCTGGTGTCAAACCCCCTGCCTTAGGAAAGGAACGGTATCTTTGGTTTACTTCATCAGTTGCAAGTCTCTTCTAGTGGGAGATGGTGCTTCATCCCAACAACTTCAGGAGTTTTTAGTGTTCTGATTCTAGGAGAGCCTCCTCTTACTGGATTGTTAGGGAGGGTGCCTTTTTCTTGGCCGGTCTTTCATGTATTTTTAATTCTACCACTTCAGTTTTACTTGCAGAGTAGAATTCAACTATGTCTGAAGTAGAATTAAGATTTAATGATGGTGAACATCTCAGCCTTGTGGAGTTTCACATGCACATCTCTGAGTCTGTGCAATCTTTACTGATCTCAATACTGCTTATCTCTGTTTAATTTTCATAGCAGTTAAGACCATGGTATTCTCAGCAGTGGGAAATCTTAATTCCCCAGTTCTCTTTTGTTTCAAAGCTAATTGCTGTCAAAAGCTTACACTTCCATTTCAGGCAACAACATCGACTTTAGGCAAGGTGACATTCAAGACCTTGTGAAGCATCCGGCTATTATGCTTTAGCTGGTCTCACAAGAGCTCTAGATAAACAAAATAATAAAAATATAGCGTGGTGGCAGATGTCGAGTCTAATAAGCCAGTCGTCAGTGTATGTTAATGTTCTATTTTGACTTGCTGAAATCGGAGAAATGTGAACAAGCACGTTAATGGGGCTGCATTCGCGTACGGAAAAAACATGCTCTGAAAGGGAAATTGCCCCAGAAAGGCCCTTATTGGAGCATAAAAAACCCAAAGAGCTAAATTCTCAAACCTTTAGGGCTGATTAATTTCTGCATTTATGGACAGCTTTTCAAAATCAGTGGCTTCGTAAGGATTTGACGTAAGGCGAGTGACTTCACCCTGGACTGCAAACTGTCACGGAAAACAGAGTTTGGGGACTTCAAGAGATGGTCTGGTCCCTGCACTGCCCCAAAGCAGGACCTGCTCTAGCTAGGAACCATCCCTGGCAGATGCTGCTTTGTCCTTCACTTCAGATACTGTTGTATTCCACAACTGTACAGGCAGCCTCCTCTAATTCATAACCATTGAGTGTTTTTGCAATAAATCAGTTACTGTTTCCACTTACTCTTAAAGTATTTGATACGTATCTTTCCCTGAAGATGCATTCACAACTCAATTACAAATATTTCTTGCTGCAGAATTAAAATTTCATACTGACTGAATTCCCAGGGATCTTAGGAGATTGTCAGACAGTTTGGAGCTGTTTTGTCGGGTCTCAGCACACGCAGTGCACGTGCTTACTTGCAAACTGAGAGCCTAAAACTAACACTAAGAACTGCAGCAAAAGCTGGAAGATTGCATTTGACCGTCAAATGAGTTCATCTTCAGCTAATCAAAGCCTGAAGTTCTAAAGAGAAAGAAATCTTTATCCAGAGACTGCCCTCAGACTCCATGTGCACTTGGCGTCCTTCAGAAACTAAGGAACACATAGGCAAGGCAGGGGGGAACAGCTGAAAACTGCTTTAAAAAGTTAAGGATACTCAATTACTAATTTTCTTCAAGTTCAGAACAGGTGAAACCAAGAAATAGCAGCTCTGATAGGCGAGGTGACAAACTGAGAGCTCCTGAGAAGTTTAAAGAGTTGAGAGTTTAAAGCCTCTGCTTATGGCTGTGGAATTATCTGCAAAATGAAATTTAAAAATACACTTTTTAAGATGCATTTTGTTCCCGTGCTGCGTTATACAACACTGGGATTTGTTTGCAGTACTCAAGAGCCTGAACAGAAGCTTACGTAATTGGACATGTCAGAGTCTATGTTATGAATTCTTATGGAGTAGTGATCCATGTCTTTCTACCACCAGACTTCTTCTACCTTTCCTAGAGGGGGTAAAATAGAAGACTGTTTCTTTTCTAATGGAATTTGTATTGCGAAATGACTTAGCTTTTCATTGGTTTAGGAGATACACGGTATATGTGTACAGATTAATTAATGCTGCAGCTGTTAGCTAATGTTACAAATAAATTTTTAAGACCTTAAAGAGGCCAAATCTGCTTTTATTTCTGCCCAGTAACTTAATCACGGCAGTAAATCCACAGAATACGCGGTAAGGTTAAGGCAGTTAAACTCCAAAGGGATCCAACAGTATCCCTCTCCTGCTTGGAACTCCCTTTTGAGTCCTGTGCATACTCTAGTGCTGCTTTCGTAGATCTCTTCACTGAGCTGCTCTTTTCTCCGTCGCTGTGTGACTGTCACCGGAGGAATTCAGGTTTTGTAATTCGGGTAGCGATGTCATTGATAATCGTGTCATTCTGTTCACGACTCTCTTTGTTCTAAACTTCAGAACTCACCTTTATCAAACCTGCTCTTCTCAACAATTTCTGGCTCTGTAGTTCCAAGTCCCTAACTAATAAGCATTGTACTAAATGGAAATACAGTAAAGGGATTAAAGAAAGGAAAAAGGTGAGATGCTAATACTAAATGACTAACTTAAATCTCCCCCTTTTCTTCCTTTGGAAAGGCATAAAGATGACAAACTTATTAAATGTAGCCAGTATGATGGCCTTGTGGAACTGGCAACGATCTGTGCGCTCTGTAATGATTCCTCTTTGGATTACAATGAAGTAAGTACATCTCCTAGAACAGCGGAGAGCGCGAGATTGAGACTAAATGTTTGTTCACATCTGTCTAGGTAATAGCTTTTGGTGGTAAATCCTCTTGTAGTCAGGAGAGTATTTAGGTGGACTTAAGTAATCATTCTGGGAATGTCTTGGTTGTGAAACACCGAGAAAATTAAAGCCAGGCAGCAAGTGTAATCTGGAACTTGGCGATCTCCTGGTGCGTAGAATGCTTTGCCTCGCCTCCTTAAGGTTTCTACCCCTCATAATGACTTAAAAGCTTGATGATAAAGTACTGACATCTTCTCTGCTGGCCTCGAGAGGAAAGGCCTCAAATTTCCTACAAATCATCGTCTTTAAAGCTGCTTTTTAAAAACAGCTTTGCTTGTTTCATAAGCCATAGTAAATTTTGTTAAGCTTTTTGTCCCACTGGGAAACTTGGAACCCACCAGAGACAAAATTCATGTGAGGTTTAAAGTAAACCCCTGTGTTTCTGTTTGCTTTCTGTTAACTAAAGGCTAAGGGAGTATATGAAAAAGTTGGTGAAGCTACAGAAACGGCGCTTACCTGTCTGGTGGAAAAGATGAATGTTTTTGACACAGATTTGAAAGGACTTTCTAGAATTGAACGTGCAAATGCCTGCAACTCGGTCAGTGCTCTTTTGATCTGGAATTCACTGGGGGGTGAGTTTCATAGGATGTATTATCTAAATGTGGGTTTATGCCTTTTTTTTTTTTTTTTTTTTATAAGGTGATAAAACAACTCATGAAGAAAGAATTCACTCTGGAATTCTCAAGAGACAGAAAGTCTATGTCTGTCTATTGTACACCGAACAAACCGAGCCGCACATCCATGAGCAAGATGTTTGTTAAGGTCAGTTCCTCGCTTGAGAAGGGTAGTCGTGGAACTGCTGCAAAAGCAGCACAATAAAAATTACGGCACAACGAGCTGCTGCTTGAAGATGAAGGAAGGACTTCAGTTTGAGCAAATGTTGTAATGGAAAGGGATTTATTAAGCTCTTTTTTTTGCCTTTGCAGGGTGCTCCTGAAGGTGTAATCGATAGATGTACACACGTCCGTGTTGGAAGTGCTAAAATACCATTAACATCAGGAATTAAGCAGAAAATAATGTCTGTCATTAGAGAATGGGGAACTGGTAGAGACACGTTGCGTTGCTTGGCTCTGGCCACCCATGACAATCCACCCAGAAAAGAGGAAATGAATCTTGAGGACTCCTCAAATTTCATTAACTATGAGGTAAGTTTAGTAAAAACATCCTTTCAATTCTTCTTCCTCTCCCAAACTGGAGAATGGTGACTCCTTACATTTTATTATTTGTTGAGGAAGTTGCATCTGAGAATTTTCTCTTTCTGGGTGTTTTTCATGTCAGACACAATAGTTAGGCCACGTGTGTGGAGGGAATAGTCAGTTTAGGAAGAGACTGGGTGTGTCTGAAGAAACCGTGCTCTTGATGGCTGGTGTATGTGCTGCTGCTTGGCTAAAAATACATCACGAAATCAGTTAAACAGCTAGCTGCAAATGGTGTTATTTTACATCTATACATAAGGTTCTCGAGATTGTAACACCTTAAACTGTTCTCAGAGACTGACTCAAAAATACTCCCAAAAAATTGCATTGTGGTTTCAGCTGTCACGGTTTTCAGTTTGACATTGCTCAACTGCAAGACCTCTTTGGGGATTTTGTGATGAAACATACCAGCCATTTTCTGCTGGAAGGGTCAAGTTCCCTTCCCTGCCTCCATGCTGTCAGCTGCTAAAGCTCTGTCCCTGATTATCATCTTAGCTACTCTGTAATTTTCCAGTGAAATCTGTATCTGGGATTTAGGGGGGGGGGGATGACAACAGTTGCATGAAAGTTCTTGGCTTGTGCTCTGTGCCTCTGGCACTGATGACCAAAAAGAAAGGCTTGACTGCTTGCAGGTTGGGTTTGTAAGGCTGACAACTGGAGCACATCTTAACTAATAAAATGAGTGCATTTGAAGCAAAATAGATGTTTGGAAAGGTAGGATCCCACTACAGAGTGTGGTCATGCTCTGGGAATTAACTGTGTCCTCCCCATAGGCTCACCGTGTAGCATTGTGATTCTAAAACCATAAACTTACTATTTATCTCCTCTTACTACTGTGCGTATAGATTGGTGACCTCTCAGTTCTTCTCCAGCTGTCTGAATCTGGTGTCAGAACTGAAGTGCTGTGAAGACTTAGTAGGGTGAAACAGTAACCCTTTCAGGAAGGGAAAAAAAAAAGCTATGTAAGAGCAAGTGCAGCGTTCATAGTAGGCTGGTTTTGACCAAATGGCAGGATGCCACAGACCTCAGCTTCTTAATTGTTGAATGTAGAACCACAGAGTCTCGTGGACAGGAGTGAAAACAAATGCCATTGTGCCGAGGCACATTTAGCTTGCAAGAAAAATGATTGGTTTTGTTCAGGTCAAGATGAGAAGTCTGCAGGATCTTGCACTGATACTTGGTGTGCTGTCTTGTTTCAGACCAACCTGACCTTTGTCGGCTGTGTGGGTATGTTGGATCCCCCGAGAATTGAAGTAGCTTCATCTATAAAGCTGTGCAGACAAGCTGGTATTAGAGTTATTATGATTACCGGTGATAATAAAGGCACAGCAGTAGCTATTTGCCGTCGCATCGGTATCTTTGTGGAAGATGAAGATGTTTCTACAAAGGCCTTTACTGGTCGTGAATTTGACGAGCTGTCCCTTGCTGCCCAGAGAGACGCTTGTCACCATGCCCGCTGCTTCGCTCGCGTGGAGCCTTCCCACAAATCTAAAATTGTTGAGTTTCTTCAGTCTTTTGATGAGATTACAGCTATGGTAAGTAATTGAACTTGGTTTGAAAGGTGCATGATGTGTTTAACCCCAAACTTACGCCTTTTCAGACTAATGCTCTATTCTGGAAAACAGTCGCTTCCATGTTGCCCTGAACCTAAAACCTCAGAATAGTTCTGTGCTTAAGTGGTTTTTAAAAATCCAGATCCCCCCCCAGTGCAGAATTCCTCTCTGGTCCTATATGTAAGTGCCCATCTTCTTTAATTTTATTTTTCCCCCCAACTTTAAACTCTCATTTTAGACTGGTGATGGTGTCAACGATGCCCCTGCGTTGAAAAAAGCAGAAATTGGAATCGCTATGGGTTCTGGTACTGCGGTAGCTAAAACTGCTTCCGAAATGGTTTTAGCAGATGACAATTTCTCAACTATTGTAGCTGCTGTGGAAGAAGGACGTGCAATTTATAACAACATGAAACAGTTCATCCGCTACTTGATCTCCTCCAATGTTGGAGAAGTTGTTTGGTAAGTTTAAAATGTGGTTTGGTTTTTTTTAATTCGAACTAGAGTAGTGATGATGGAGTCTTTTGTAGTTATTTCTTCCAGTATTCCTCACTAAAACCAGAGAAACAGGTTCTCCAGGTGATTGATCATTGTGATTGTGCCAAGTCTGTTTACTTCTAGCCCAGTCTCTACTGGAGAATTTCAGCATACCCCAAAAGATTGGCGTTGCATCGCGTGTAACAGCCTGTCTCAGTAGGCGGTTAAATGCTTTAGAACCATTTCTGTGATGGGAATAATCCTCTAGAATAGGAAAATAAAACCTTAATCGAATACTGCAAGAGCTGGTATTTCGGATATCCAAGTTACATCTGTGACTTAAGTTTTTCATTTAACCTCAAAACCTCAAGTTACAGAAGAAAGTGTCTTCTGTGTCTTTGGAAAGAGTGGTGACCCAGTGCCACAGAACACAGTTCTGGTATCAGAATGAAAACACTGGTCTCGTAACCATTGCTTATGCCCAAACATCCTTTCTGCCAGAGTGGAACATAACACAGCAATGGTCTTGCCTTGTTTCTTGTAGACTTTAAAACTTCGTATGGTTCTTGCTGCAGCCACTCTTTCTGTTCTGTTTTTTCACACAGGCTTGGAGCCATAAAAGTTACACGCTCATTAAATTTTTGTAGGGACTGGGAGGGATCTAGCTAGATGAAGCTTAGTCATTTGTGCTAAAATGCTATTACGCCTGCAAACATTGTAGTGTCTTAGAAAGTGGCTTGCAAGCCTGTCTGTGTGATTGTATATATTTACCTCTACGCCCAGGATGGGTAAAAAGCAAGGCTAAAGCAGGAACTCTTCAATTCCTGAAGTTGTCAGAAGATAATGCTTCAAAACTTACATGCAGTGTTTGCTCTTGCATTATTTTAGTTACATGCATATTCAGTTTGTGATACTAAATGGATAACTCGGTAGAAGAGAAGAGAAGTGACGCTGCAGGCTTAGATTTGAGCATCAAAAGGACTCGCTTATACGCGCAAGAATAAGCTTCTAATTGGTGGGGTTTTTTTATAGTATCTTCTTGACTGCTGCCTTGGGTTTTCCTGAAGCTCTCATTCCTGTCCAACTGTTATGGGTAAACCTTGTGACGGATGGTCTCCCTGCTACTGCTCTGGGCTTTAATCCTCCTGATCTCGATATCATGAATAAGCCACCACGCAACCCCAAAGAGCCGCTGATCAGCGGATGGCTCTTCTTCCGCTACCTAGCTATTGGATGTAAGTAGTAATGGCTCTTCTTATTTCTTCTGAGTAAGCTTAGGCAGGTGTGACAGTCCTCAAGAGAGAAGCCCTTCAGGAATAGATGGACTTAGGGCTGAGTCTGTCCTCAAGAAGCCACCTACTTGCCTTTTCCCATTTGTCTCACTCTAGGCTGAAATACTTCCAGCTCCAAGCACTGAGACGTCAGATTTTAGCTTGCCCATGTAATAACTGTCAGCCATAGGAAGACGAGTGTGTTGTGGGATTGGGAGTGAAAAGCCCCAACCAGCTGTTAGTGAACGTGCACTTGAGTTAGCTGTTGAGGTCGCATGCAGAACTACTTCTAATTCTGAAAATGACTGCTGTCACCCATCTCAAAGCGTAGTTGGTGACTCCAAATGAGACCCTTACTTGCCTTAAGTTCTAGCTGTCTGCTTCCTTAAGCAGTTATTAGAACCTACCCACCAGTATGTAGTGGTTACTTAAGTTACAACTGATAGAGCAGATTTCTTTCATAGGTGATAGCTGAATTACAGTGTTTTGGTTGGGGTTTTGTTTTTACAGTACTGGAGGTCTTGAGGTAGAAGTTGAATTGTGACAAGTTGTATATAGCTCACGATACTGAAAAAAGCACTTTGTTCTCTTTAAGGTTATGTTGGTGCTGCCACAGTGGGTGCTGCTGCTTGGTGGTTTATTGCTGCTGATGGTGGTCCAAGAGTTACCTTTTATCAGCTGGTATTTGCTCAGTTTAATACCTTTTGGGAGGGGAAGAGGGGAGGTACATGCTGCTTTCATATTGGTACTTGAAATGATTGTAGAAATATGGTAGGTTACAAAAATTCATATGATGAGATGTTTTCAGGCTCGTTATTGTAAAACTTGATCATAATTAGTCTTAGCACTAAAGCTCAAGATGGGATACCTGAGCTGATAAACAATTTGAAGGACTAATTCTTGTCGTGTAAGTAAAAAACTTAACAGATTTTTCTAGAACTGGCCAAAGTTTAAAAGCAGTGCTTATAGAAGTCGTATTAGAAGGTTTTGTTTTCATAAGACTCGCTGCCTATTTCATAATTGCCTATTTTGCATTTTGAAAGTTCACAAGCTTGGAAGTGAGTTCACGTTGTTCTGTTCTAGAGCCATTTTCTGCAGTGCAAAGAGGACAATCCAGACTTCTCTGGTATCGACTGCGTGGTTTTTGAGTCTCCATATCCGATGACAATGGCCCTTTCTGTCCTTGTCACCATAGAGATGTGCAACGCTCTCAACAGGTTCGTACATCCAAACAGGAGGGGGAAGCTTCCGCGTCGCTTTGCCCAGATCCTGCTTTTTGCCTTAGTTATAGGGACAGCTCAGCTAATGAAGAATGAGTCTTCTTTCCTTTCCGAGTCCTGGTAGTGCAAACAAAATGACTCTCGTGGGTAACATTGGAGATCTCCTGTCCTAAGGTGTATTTTTAAGTCTGCCAATTCGCTCTGGTATTGTACGAAGCACGAGCAACTGAAATATTTTCCATTGCTTCTAATCTAAACTTAATCAATCAGATTATCCCTCATATGTTGGTATAAAGTGATGTCAAGGAGAACTAAAATAAGAATGCTGAAGATATGGAAAATAGTTTTTTGTGCCCTAAGGGAGCGTGGGTTTAGCCAATTAATATTAGCTTATAAATGGAAACCACTAAATAGCACAATGTCAAGGGTATTTTTCCTCAAATAGCTTAGAGGTCAGTTAATTTAAAAACAAATAAACTTTAAATATAAGTGTGTACTGAGGTAGCCCTACATAGTAAGGTGTTGCTCTACATCTGATGTTCTGGATCCTTGGGCTCTTCTAGCCTAAATGGAGATGGAAGAGTGGAATTAAATAACAAGAAGGTGCAAGTACTTCACCTTCGGTATATCCAGAACTTGAGAAGCAGGCGCACTCGCTACCCAGGCGCACGGCAGTGGGGAGGATTCTGCTGCGCTGCTTTTCTTCCCAGCTGGTTTTCTGAGGTAGGGGATTTCGTGTTGCTGTCTGATGCAGACGTGCGTACCATGTTTCTGTTGCAGTCTATCAGAAAATCAGTCCTTGATGAGGATGCCCCCGTGGGAGAATATCTGGCTGGTGGGCGCGATTTGCTTGTCCATGTCACTCCACTTCCTTATCCTTTATGTGGAACCACTGCCAGTAAGTGCACGTATTTTACGCTCATCCCTGAACTCGGCGAGACAGAGCAAGAACTTCTGTTTAGAGCTTATGGCGAGGGACGGAGGGAGAGAAAAGATGTAACACTTGGGTTTTTCTTTCAGATTATCTTCCAGATCACGCCTTTGAATGTGACACAGTGGCTGATGGTATTGAAAATCTCACTACCTGTCATTCTGTTGGATGAAACGCTTAAATACGTGGCCCGTAACTACCTGGAACCTGGTAAAGATAGTGTGCGGCCTGCCACCAAACCGTGTTCTTTGTCAGCATGCACCGAAGGAGTTTCCTGGCCGTTTGTGTTCATTACTATGCCCTTGGTTATCTGGCTTTACAGCACAGACACTAACTTTAGTGATATGTTCTGGTCTTGACTGACATGGTGACGAGTTTTACATTTAAAGAAAAAGTTTAACTTAATTTTTTTTTTTTTATTGTTTAGAGCAACTGTCTATTTCTGCTGAATTTTCACATGAACATATTTGCCGGTGATGGAGGTTTCATAATCTAGATTATTTTTTTTTTGGTTGGTTTTTCGCTTTTTCTGACTTCAGTGGGGGCAATATATTCCTCTTTTATACACAGTCAAAGTGTCCATTGACATGTACAGAGAACTAACACTATTTTATGCAAATATTTTTTTGTAGATGACAAAGCATGTACAGTGTTCTGTTCAATAGTCTACTCATCATGTAAAAAAAGTAAAATTTTTCTTTTTTTTCTTTGAGCCAGCGGACACTATCAAACTAAATTGGCAGCAGATTTTAGGGAATGAATGTGTGTCGTCTAAAACTAAAAAAGCATGTAACTGTTTGTCTTCTGCATGATCATCCAAACTTAATTTTGTCATAAAGTCAGGTTTTATTCATGAGCAGAACTTTCTGCACTGGGTAGAGAGTACTGCTACCTCGGTCAGGATTTCTTCTCCTGTTCCCCTCTTCCTGATCCCTCACTCTTGGTCTTGACTGTCCTTGTTTACACCAGTTTCTGTATGAGGTATGCCTAATCTTGCTCGTGCAGAAAATACCATTCCAGGTGCAGCCTGCTGGGGTTCTTCCATGCTCTTAACACACGTAGGGTTGGTGGGGAATTTTTTTTTTAAGATTATTTATTTGTCTAATGTATTTTTATTGTTAATGGACCTTATTTTGCCAGTGTTGCCCATTATGCAGGGATAGGGAGGGCTACTTCTGTCTACTTAAATCTAAAGCCTTTTTTAGCAAACACGATCTGTTTTAATTCAAAAGAGAGTTGAAGTTGGGTTTTAATACCTTTATTTACATGTGTCAGATCCTTTCTTTTTTCCCCTTCCCCTTTAAGATCAAAACTTGTAATGAGACCTGGAAAAAAAAAAACAAACTTGCACTGCATAGCTAGAAAATTGGGTTTCCTACACTTAGGGCACTAATGATCAGTTGTATACATGGAGTTACTCTGCTGGCCTGTTGTTAGCCTGACTTGAAGTAACAAGCTCGTGTGTGTTTTTTGTAAAATCTGTAAATAGCACATGACCAAATTGAACATATTGTATAGAACTATTTTTATTTTAATGTGGCACTAACCACCTTCATTATTACGGTAAATGTTAAAGCATGTTTTCAAATTCAGTCCTGTATCAACAACGTGTAAGTCATTAACAGTCCTAACTGTGGTGTTTTTCTCCAATGCCTTCCAACTTTCATCGACTAAAGTGAGTATTTCTCTTCCATTTCACCATGCCAGTGGTGACTTGCTGTAAAATAGCATATGCTGTATACATGTTGAAGAATAAATAGTAATTTCCTTCATTCCCATGCTGTGTTTTGTCAAACTCTGCTGTGCTACATTATTATCACCACTTTAGACTCTCTGTTTTGTGGTCTGAAGCTCAAATGACTCATTCCAAAGGCAAAAGCACTTGCCTTTGGTCTAGTGTATTTTAAGGTCTTGTTTTAGAGCATCCAGGAGCCTTAGTGCCCCGAGATCTTACAGCTTTTGGTCTTAAGTTTGAGATAAAATTGGACAAATCTGTAACTTAAGACAGTGACAGCTGTTCACATGAATGTTTAGTGTCCAAACCACTCTGGTACTTGTGGTCAGGTGCTGGTTTACTCCAAAGCTTCTTCCTGCTCTGAAATAGGGGGTGTCCCCCCCAGCTGAGCACCCTTCCCTGGTCTCTGGTATCTCCCAAGTGCAGGTGCTCCTCTTTGCCAAAACGGCTTGTTGTTGGCAGTGAGTGGAAATGCTTCGTACGGCGGTCCTATGAAAAGGCAAAAGAACAGTCTCGGCTTAACAGGATAAGGATAGTCTTTGAAAATTGTCCTGATCTCGCTGTGTCTTTGTAGAGTAGCAGGTGCTGTGTTATCTTGTGCTGGCTCTGTCTGCTTTAACCAAATTCAAACAGCTTTCTGATTCCTCCTAGAGGAAAATGAGAGTTAAAAGCTATTTTCTGTTGGTGCCAGCTGGAATCCAGTGAGCAGAGATAATTCTCTAGGTTTCAAGCTTTCAAATATAGCTGCTAACTTCAAAATACACAGACCCTATCTGCAATTCACTGCATTGTGAATACTTGCTGTTTATATAGACTTTGACTTGTTTAAATTGATGCTGAAGTGACTCGGGCAGGGGAGCTGGACCTGATGATGTCGTAAGTGTGTTGTTGAACTGTAAGCATTTAAATCCTGTTCAACGCCCTCTTTAGTGTGGAAGAACACGTCTTTGCCACACTAAGGTTTTTTCATGCCCCCAAACCAATGGCCAGTGCCAGCCTTTTGCTGCATCAATAATAAATGAGCAATAAGGAAACTTGTCCCTGCTTCTTGAAACAAGAAAATAATAGCTTATGTGATTTAGGATTCCTTGAGATTAAAAAAAAAAATACAAGTACGGTATTTGGTGGAAACAAATATTAGCAAGCTAGTTTTGTGCGCTCCCAACGTAATGGACAACCTGTTTCCAGGGCAGGAACACCACTGAATCTTTGAACGCTGGTTCTGTGTGAACCTCCAAGGCACTATGTTGGTGGTATCTGTCCGTCACCGTGAACGATGACTCTGCTTCTTGTACAGTCCTCTTCCTGTCTACTATGCCAAACAATCCTGCTGTACAACCCCTTTTTTTCCCCTGTCCCTAAGAAGCTGAAGGGGAAAAGGACTGTTGATAAGTAGAATTCAGTCTTCAACAACTTCTTTGTTGGATCTCTGTCTGTGTTGAAGATGAATCTCTTTGCTTGTGTCGTGGATTTCCATACTGACATCTGAGAGCTCATTCATATCGGATGTCTCCGGGCACTTGCTTTAGGGCCTTGTGCTCCTTGGAGTTTGCCTTTGAAAGCTGGAGGACTGGTGGGTAGATGGAGGTGGTGGGAACCTCAGTAGGTGGTAACCCTCCAGGCTTCTGAGGTTACAGGATCAGACAGGTTTTGTAAGGTGCTCCTAAAGAGTCCAAGCAATCTCCAGCTCCTCTGGTTATTCTTTCATTTCTCCCAATCTTGATGTCTAAATTTTCCTGTAGAAATGGTGCGATGGGATTTTCTAGGATCAGCGCTTCCCCACCCTGGGTTCAGTGGCAGCTTGTCGCTGTGCTTTCAGTCCTCCTGTTTCCTGTGACGTGGTCAATACCTGCCTTGAGTGGTCAGGACTGGCCAAACGTTCAAAGACCTCCCATGAGCTTCCTCCCCAGGCAGTGAAGTGCCCTGCGCTGAAATTGCTCTGCTGTGAGCTTCCTTGTGATCTCGGAGCTGGCCTTCGCCACTCCCCAGTTGAGTAGGCTGTAGGAGGTGGCTCACGTGTGCTTCTGGCTTTAGAACAGTGTAAGGTGGCTGTTGGCTTTTGAGTCGCAGAACCTATAGAAATGCAGTGCAGGGTTAGTAATGCTCTGCGAGGAAACCTGGGAGCTGAAATTACTGCCCTTAATTGTGGAGGTCCTGCTGTTCTTTAGCCTTTTATCCGTGGAAGCCAAGAAGAGAGGAGTTACCAGTTTAGAACAGAAGTGCCAACATCTCGAAGTTGAAACTCTTGTTTAATTTCTTTTGTTCCCTTTGTATTTCATCTCCAGCCTCCTCGCTGTCCTGGGGTCATCTGGGGATAGAAATAGGTACCTCCTATGGTATTGCATTAGCTCTGTCAATGTATAAACAGAAGCACTCAACTGAAGCAGAAATAACTCAGAAGTTCCCCAGACTTTATCTCCCACTCTGTTTTTACAAAGTAACTTACAGTTTTTGTTTCCCTTTGCTCTCATCTCACAGTTTTGTTCCAACTCTGCTGTTTTCTGGATTCCTTAGTGTCCTCGTGTACTTACTTTCTAGAGAGAGAGGTTTGTAAGACCAGTATCAATCAGGGGATTGACGTTACCTTACGCCAGGAACACTGGGGAGGACAACGGTTTGTCCTGGGAAGCCAGCAGGGTTTGCTGTGAGTCTCCTGAATTCAGTGTTCTGAGCCTGGCCCAGATCAGAGGAAAGAAAATGGTCAGGCAGCTGCAGTTGTGCGTCAAATATTTAGACAAGGGCTTTTATCTTCATAGTGCCTCAGGCCCCCTCCGCTTTCAAATGCGAGCGCTGTTTGTGAGCTACACGACGAGCTTTTTGCTGGCATCCTAGCAATAAAAATAGTTCATACTTGGTTTCCCAAAGTATTACTGCAAATAAATAAGTGTGAGAGAGGCTGCAGGGGGAAAAAAAAAATAATACCAGTCTGTCAAAATGCTATGAGGCTTATGTTTGTAGGGAGGCTGTTTTGGAGCAGGCTAATGGGAAGAAAATGAGTTTTTAATCTGATGATAAAATGCAGTACAGCAGTTGCCTGTCACTGGTCCAAGAACACAGCCGATGCACACAATATACATGGTCAGCAGCTTAAAGGAGGTTGAATTTGCTGAGATGAAGGGAGGTAAAACCGATCCAAAGTCGTCTGTCTCTTGCACCTGTCTTGTTTACTTCTTTGCACTTCTAACCATTAACCGTTTCCCTAATCTCTGCTAATTACATCCTTAATTACATTAATAAGCATTTCCAAATCTTAGCAGGAGAGCCTAAATTTTGTAGTGTTGAAGCAGTGTTTTGAAGAGCCACCATCGAGCTCGAGGGCCTCAGAGTAGCGGGGTCTTCCCCTAGACCCGAGGCTGACCGTACGCTGTATCCTGGGGGTAGAGTGCAGCCGTAGCTTTATTACATTGTACTCTGCCCTTTGCCTACACGTTAATTGTGTAGATTAACGACTTCTTCAAAGCTTTCCTACTGCTTCCCAGAATAAGCTGTGTAACTTGGAAAAGGGACATTGTTAGGTCACTTTGGAGCCAAAGTTTTAATCTAATGCCTTAGAAAAACACCAGTAAAGTTCTTAAAAACCTGAGCTCAAACCGTGTAGCGTGGAACTTAAAAGTAAAAAGTACAACCAAGGGAGACTGGTCTGGTGCCTCTAGTCAGGCAGAGGAAGGCAAAAGCCGTCCGGACACGTCTCCATTCTCCTTGACCACAATCTTCTGGAGGAAGTGCTGCTTTGCTGGTGATAAAGGGAGCTCTGCTGCCTGCAGAAGAGCTGAGCCATAACCCCCAGGCTTTGAGAACAAAGTAACCTGAGAGTGTCCCTTCAAGGACAGAGCAGCCAGTTACCAAACTTAACCTTCTTTCTTCTGTCACTGTTGATCTTAGTCTTGCTTGTATAATGATACTGAGCATTCATCCTTTCATTAACTGATGCCTTTTCTTTCTTTCCTTTTCAGCAATACTGGAGTAATCGCTTCCTAAACAATTTTGCAGAAATGTAAGGTTGTTTTGTTGCGTGCATGTGTTTTTTAGCAACACATCTACCAAAACTTCTGCATGTATCATGTGTAAAGATTCTTTGCTTTCCCTAAAACAAAACTCATGGTGTTCTCTGTGGAAGAAACGTGTGGTACCATTAGGACTTCATTATACAGATGTACAAACGTGCAATATAGCTTACCGAGCGCGCAGCTCTCTCCGGGGAAGTTTGCTTTCTGTGCTGCATTGGAGAAGAGTTTTGTTTATCCTTGAACAAGAATTGCGGAGCTGTCGGCCAATTTTTCCTATTTCTGTATGTAAAACGTCAGTTTCTACACTGTACAATAGCAAAAATAATGCATGCCTTCGGTTGTAGCCAAATCTTTCTCTATTGTATCATCCAAACATACTACTTGGTAACAGCTTCTGTACAATGCTCTCCTATTTATAAAAATCCCTTGACGAGGTTACAGATGAATGTTAAACCGTAAGCCTCCAGTTCATAACTTTGGGGTTGGGTTGGTTTTGGTTTTTTGTCTTTTTTTTTTTTTTAAATCATATGTGCAAATCCAATTCTTTTGCACTGTAATGTAACTTAATTTAAATCTTAAGGCAGTGAGACAGATGTTGGTGCAATACAAAAACAGCGTGATGCGTTTATCTAAAACAAAAAGCAACAACCGACTTGGCCAGATACCACAACTGCATGTACAACCTTTACCAGTTGTAAAGAAGATCCGAGTGTCTATTTCGATGCTGACAGTAAGGAGCATCACACCTAGTTTTCATTTGTATCAGGTAAATAAATTTATTCTACAATACCTACTTGGCGTGTTATTTTATGCACTTTGTTTTCCGCAGGTACACGCGTAACGTACTTGGGCGCTCTCTTATTTTAATGCCAGGATGACACTTATTAGCACCAACACCATTGCAATCTTTCCTCCTAGAACTATGCAGATGCCAGCTGCTCCTCCGGCAGTATTGACCTCCTCGCTGGTGTGATTTCCTCTGTCCAGGGGCTTGTGTGTGTGTGTGTTTAAGGGACACTGTCAAGTACTTTGATCACTCAATTTTTTTAAAATGCTCCATTGTTTGTAAAATCCCTTCTGAGAAACTTAAAATAAACATTTCTTTCCCAACTACATCTTTTTTTTTTTTTGTACTTTTCTGCTTTTTCTAAATTGCCCCAACTCTGAAGTAGCTGCTGCTCTCTTCCCCCTGAAGATGACCCATTTGTGCTTGCTACAGAACACGCACCACGTGTAGCCTGCTGGGCTCCTTCCACTCCCCAAAGCGGGGGCTCTTCTGCCTCAAGCTCGCAGCGCAGCTGCCTGGGTTAAGCTAAAGCATTCCCAGGGTAAAAGCAGGATTTTCCAAGGGTCCTGTGGTGCTCTGTGCTCCAGGGCCCAGAAACTGCTGTTGTGCTGGAGTAGGAGCAGGGAGAGCCTCTCTCAATACACGTATTTATGGGGTTTAAGTTAACTGTACTGCCTCTTACCCTCCAGCCCCATCGTGAGTGGCGTTATCCAAATGAGGTGATGCATCTGAGACCCTTCAAATGCAACAGCACAAGGCTTAAAAATACTGGGGTTGAATTCCAGTGTTAGCTGGACTAGAAGATGGTGGAAGATGCGTTAATTCGTGGGGCTGAACTGCTTGTGGTTGCTTCCTACTATGGTAGTGTTGTTGGAAGCAGGCTGAGCTCTGCTCCTAACCTCTGGGCTGAGGCTGTCAAAACCCAGTTCAGCACTTAGCTGTTATCTACAGCTGCAGCTCTTCCCAACAGCTTATTTATAGCCCGTCTTCAGCACACACCAGCACCACTGTCACCAGCAACCCTTCCCATAGTCCACTGTGGACAGTACAGCCAAAAGCTTCACAGGCACCTGAGAGGAATGATTGAAGTCATTTATCCAGAACACAGTAGAAGAAACTGTCCCATTAGCACCTCATCCCTCATCTAACCTCCAGCCTTGCTTTAATTAGGGAGCAGCGGGAATTAAAAGCCACAAGGCTGACTTCTCAGCAGAAGGTGGCTGAAGCCCAGCTTCTCAGACCTTCACCCTCACGTGTTGTATCAAACAGAGCCTTGTGAAAGTTCCTCCTGCTGCCCGGCTGATGTGCTGCCCCTTTTTTCAACTTGCAGAAGTTCTCGTCACCGGCGCTGGCACCAAAGGTAAAGGTCAGTGACTAGGCGAGGTCGTTAGTCAGCTCTCACTCTCAGTCGGAGCTGCTGTCACAGCGAGTTACATTCCACAGATGGTTTCGGCATCTCTGCCTTCGGCCAGCGCCTCGCTGGTGAGCAAACAGACCAAACTCGTTGCTTGTTTTAAAGTATTTCTTTAAATTATGATCTGCAAGCTTAACTCGGTAACGAGTCCAGCAAATGAACTGCAAGTGACACTTTGGAGTGCAGCCATGCGAAGCAAACGTGATGCTCGGTGGGTTGCTAGGTACTCAAGTGCAAGAGAACGTGGTAAGAGAGGCTGAGATAAACATCTTCATCTTCCCCCCCCCTCCTCCTCCTCTCGCTGCAAACCCCTGGCTCTAAAGGGGATGAGATACTGAGAGCCACAGTGCAAGGAAACAGCTCCCCACAGCTCAAGCTAAGGGGATGTATTACAGCAAACTCTAAATGCAGAGGGCAGAAAACAGCCCGATTTTTACATCGAGGTGAATTTGTGTGAGCTCAGAATCCACATCCACCCCCAGGAGAGTAAGCAAGAAATGAGAAAAGCCTCTGGGGGAGGAGAGGGCAAATTTTCTTTGCAACCTCAGCTAGGAAAATGCCCCAGGAAAAAGCCCAGGACTGTAGAAGAGCAGCGATCCAGCCTCGGCACAGCCTGCAGAGCTCCGAGCACCTGAAGAACCCTGTGGATGTGCAGAGGAGCCTCAGTCAGGACAGCAACTGAGCAGGCCTGGGCTATTTGCCTAATCTTGGTCAAGTCCCTGCCCTTTTAAAAAGAGATGGTGGGAATGGAATCTGTAGGGGTTAGCCCCTTGTAATGAATCTGTAGGGGTTATTCCCTTGTAATGAATCTGTAGGGGTTATTCCCTTGTAATGAATTTGTAGGGGTTATTCCCTTCCGCAGTGTGAATGTGCAGGGTGGGGGGAGCACCCAGATGCTTCCATCTGAATTAGTTTTCTGGGGCAGTGCCAACCAGCACATAAGCCAGACTCAGGATTTTGATGATGTCACCACCATTAAGAGAAGAGGCAGAATGTACCAGCCTGGCTCTTCAGGCACAGCAAAGGAAAGGACCTTTAGGCCAATTTTACACATGTATGTTCAGGAGCCCAAGAAAAGCAGTCGAGAGGCTTTCAGCACGTGTGGTGTGAGCTGCCCTTCCCACCTTGCTCAGCCCAAAGGGCTTGTCGGTGTCCCTGCAGACTTGGCACCTCTGGATGGTCGTCAGCCTCCAAAACCCGCTTGGCGCGTCCCACGCAGCCTCCCTCTGAAGCAGAGAGGATACTATCACGAACCAAAACAACAACAAACACCCCAAACCCAGTAAGCTCGGGCTGCTACAACCCCCCTGCTATTTATGCAGGTGGCAGAGTCACTTTTTCCTACCGAGGCAGGCGAGGAACAGCCCTTCGCTGCCGGGGCGAGATAACATCAGCGCCTCGCAACAATCAAGCTGCAACCAGCTCGGGCCTTCGTAACCAAGTCACGCAGCTCCGGTGCACCGTGCCTGCAGAACACCCGGCGTTTTCATCTCTGCCGCCCCGCACGCAGCGAGGCGGGGCACCCCAGACAGAAGTCCTGACTTAAAAGTAAGTTTCTCTTGTTGCTGCCCTTCAAACGGGCCCATTCAAACACGAGCCTTCAGTTTAGGGATGAGACTGACCTGCAGCAGGCAAACCATGGGCAGGAGAGCTCCCACCACGCCTGAACTCATCAAATGTGTGTCCTTTGCCTTCCTGGGAGAACCTCACTGTCTGTGGGCACTGTCAGCTTCTCAGAACATCCCACCAAAGGGCTTTACTCCTTCAAGTGAACTGACAGCACCAGAAACCAAGCCACAGCCACCCACGTGCGCTCACAATCCAGCCATCGGGTGCTGGAAATTTCAGCCTCAACCAGAGTACGGACTCATGAGGGGCTGCTTCCCAAACCCCACGCTGCTCCGGCTCACAGCTCTCAAACCTCTCACAGATCAAAGGAATAAAACCAGAAGGAAATCGCTGTAGCATCGACCCAATCTCCGCTCCGTCAAGACGAGGCACACAAACCACAGGTGGCCTGTCAGAAACCACGGCCAAGTTTCCAAACCACTCAGAACCTGCTTTAACAAGTTCCCCACCTCCCAGACTCACAGAACCTCCCCGAGCAGCACCACTGACATTTCTACCCGCACCCCAGCATCACGTCAAACAGACTCCACGACAGAACTGCAAAAAGCTGCACACGACGTGCCAAAAGGAGCCTGAAGAAGGAACGCGTGCTGCACGGATCTACGTTGGCACGTGTAATTAAAACCAGAGGAAGGCTGCCGGGGGCTGCCCACCGCAGCAGGGAACCAGCCGCTCGTTCCCTTGGTCCAGGTTGAAGGACAGAGCAAATAAAGGTGTTGAAGTCAAATTCAAGCACCTAAAACTGAAGTCCTGAGTTTCCTCCTCAAGTTGATGTGGACCCTGGAGCAACAGAGACTTCCCAAGATACTTCTCTCTTCTCCTTGGAAATTGCTTTAACTCCTCAAGTTGCTTTTCTGCATCTTTTCAGAGCTGCAGTGGTAGGACCAGCTCAGCATTTAGCTCTTGCCTGTACTTAATCGGGTTCCACATGCTCATGAGGGAAGTTTCTATCTAAACCAAAAGGGGCTTTTATCCAACAGATGTACTTTGAAAGACCGACAACATCCAACCTTTCACAAAATGGAACTGCTGACGCCCTGATCTTAAAGCCTAATGGGATTAAGAGCTCCCCTCAGCAGCTGCACGGCAGGCGTTGGTCTTTGAAGTCTTCACCAAGACACTTCCATCTCGGTGAAAGCCCCGCTGGCACCATCCCACTCAGCTACACAGTTCCTCTTTCCTCCGTCACTAACAGCCCGGTGGAAAGGCAATCCCCACTGGGTTTGGCACTGGGACTAGACTGGGTTGGGAGCGGGTCGGAGGCTTTCCCTCCCCCTCAGGGCAGGGGAGAGGAGCAGCCAAGCCCTGCCTGCGACAGGCAGCGCTTCCCTTCGTGCCACGGCTGCACACCCAGCAGCCTGGTGTCCTACCCAAGGAATCTCTGCAGCAAGTTGCAAATGTCTCTACACCTATTTAAGGCCAGATTACGGATGTTCTTCCTTCCACCACGTAGAGCCTCTGAATTCATAGCACAGATGGTAAATCACAGCACAAAAGCAGATGGAACCCGTCTGTTTCCCAGTCATCCTTTTTGGGCAAAAGAAACGGCAGGAACAACAGCAGAAATCAAAGCAGAATACAGGAAGAGTTAAATTGCTTTCACTGAAACTCAAAGGCCAGCATTATTGAGCAGAAGGTCCTTAAAACTTCTCCAAGCCCAGTATTTCTGTCAGGGGAGCAAACACTTGAGCGAGTCCTCCAGCCTTATCGAATTGGCTGAGGTTCAGTGTGACATTATCCTCCGCAGAACAGGCACCGAAAGCTTAGCTGGAGACTCCACCTCCTGTCCTACGTATTAAAAGCTGTCCTGGCAAGCTGAGGACAGGTTAAAGTCCATCTCCAGACCCTGTTCCTCCTCTCCTAACAGCCAGCCACAAGAATCCAGTAGCGAACCAGGCCAGAACTTGGGCTAATACAAGAATTACTGGGTTTTTTTCAGAGTACTGCCAAACTTCCCTGCCTTAGTTGATCAGATACCTACATTCCAGGCCACGTGGAACTACCAGATGCACAGAGACAATTTGATCCAGATGAACATCTCCCCCATCTCACCTCCACTGTGGACCTCAGCAGGAAAACCAGGGACTGGGGTAACGCCACCTTCCCACTCCATCCCTGGCTACGCAGGACCACGCCAGGTTTTACAAGGCAAAAAAGCTCCTCGGTCACAGATCACAGCTTTTTACTGGCTTCCCGACAGATAAACATTTATCTTCAGAACCACAAGGACAGCAGCTTACACAGAGCAGTCTAAGGAAGATGTGTATCCACAGACTGCTGTTCTTGCTCTGCTGATGTCATCACGCTTAAGTTTCCCGGAAAACTTATTTAGTATTCCAAGAGGATGAAGCCAAGTTACCAGCTTCAACTCATCAAACCACACCGCACGTCAAGGAGTAACACAATATATTCTACACTAAAAGTTAGGAAAAAAGCAGGAACAACAAAAATTCAGGGAATTTTAAGACAAATAGTTCAGGGAAAGGCATCTTAACAGCCTTTATACCAAAGCCTGGGGCAATGCACCACCTCTCCAGCACAGGAACAGGCCCTTTTGTGCTGCCAGATCAACGAGTACTTGGATCAAGTGCCAGTGTAAGTAGCTCTACTTCTGCCAACCTTTAAACCCCCCCAGTGCAGGAAGCCCAACTGGGAGATGTTCCAAACCACCGAGCCCCTCATTAGCTGAGCAGAGTGTGCTGAGCTGAGCCTGCCCATCCAGCCACTTGGATGTAATTGGAGTTTTTGTTCTCTGTAAATAGTTAAGAAATGTTTATCAAGTCCAAGTCTCAGGACATGGGATTTTTATTCTCCCTTTTGTCCTCTAGGCCAGGCTGTGGAACTCACAGCTGAAAAATAAGATAGCTCAAGCATCCACAGGCAAGTGTTCAGAAGGCAAGGTCAGCATTCCCTGCCACGCCACGCTCTGGTCAACCCCACCACGGCAAGACACGCCGCAGGGCAGGCAGCTCAGCAGATGGCAGCTGCTGTCCTTTAAGAAATGGAACTGTCTCAACAGCCAGATAGAGAAAATTCAGTCCCTTTTAAAATTCCTAAGTCAGGAACCGCACTGCTCTCGCTAGATCCCCAAACCATCGCCACACCAGTGTTCGGACAGGATGATAAAGGAGGAAAAGAAATCTGATCTCCAAACTCACCAAGTCCTTGGCCTCTCTGGGGAAGCTTATTTGAAAGGGAGGTTTTTACAGCGTAAACATCCGTCAGTGACCCACCGCAGCGGAGGCTTCCCCTGCACATTCCATACCCAGCATTACACAACCATTAAGGTTCGCAAAGTAAGCACAAGGCTCAAGACAGTAAGTGAAAACATAATTATTCTTTCTGGTTTGTTGTTGTGATCAACAGCCGTGGACTAGCCGAAGGGCTTTACTTAATACATAAATTAAAACATTCACGTGGGGAATCTCAGTGTAACGCTCTTCCCTGGGCTGTGTTTCAGAATAACTCTTGTTTGGGGCTTTTTTTCTTTTCACCCAACTAGCCAGGCCTAGGCATCTCCCTGCCTCCTCTTGGCTGGCATCCAAGTGACACTGTAACCAGGCCGTGGGTCCCAGAAAGGCAGCAGGAATTGCAGCAGTTCTCCCCCCTGCCCAGGCCAGTCCCATTACCCTTCCCTCCCAGATCTGGTTACCGGACCGACACAAACACATTAATTATCACGCAGGCCTTTGGCCAAGGTTCCAGCAATTCAACAACAGCTTTATAGTTCTTGCCTTCTCCCCCTCGACATTCTTCAACCAACCAATCTTTTGCAGGACTAAGAAGTGAACAGGTAAAGGATTTAAAAATCCAATGGGAAAAAGAAAGAAAAAGGCAGCAAAAAGATTTGAAGAGTTAAAAAGGAAAAGAAGGGTGGGAGGGGAGCGGGGATATTTTTGAGGTGGGTTCAGGCATCACTTCATGGGATTACTTTTCTAACTGGCACCCTGGCAGTACAGGAACGTCATGTGTTGGGGGAATCATCCTTCAGGCCCACGCTGGATCCTTCTGATGAAGAAACTACAGGGAAATCAGCTGCAGTGTACTTGGGTTCTGCTGGGTACTACTAAAAGTTGTATTCTGATTCTGCCCTGGATGGATCAGTTTCCACATCACTGAGCTCCTGAAAAGTGAGGGCAGAATCATCACACAAACACAGGCCTAATGAGGAAGACAGTTACTGGGGAAAAACAAAACAAAACAAAACAAAGGAGTCCTAATTAATCAAAAATATTTCTATAATCAGCAGTAACAGAAAAGGAAAAAGCACCTCAGTTCAACAGAAAACATTTATCCTGGCCTGCAGTCCTCAGCTCCTTCCATCATCTCTGCCTCACAAGTCTCACGTTCCCAAAATGTGGAAATGGGCAGTAGAAATCCTGCCAGGATTTCAGGTGTTATCAGCACATTACAGAATAAAACACGAGCAAATCACCTGCTGCAGACCATGCGTTATTTAGGTAATTCCTGGCCACATGATGGAAATTAACTCTTCTAGCTCTTACCCAAGCCCAGGTATGGTTTGAAAAAATTCTGTCCCTTTGCATCACGTCTGTTGTCTTTTTTATGGCAAAGTAGGAAAGAATTAACACTTACAATGACATCTGTGATTTATATTCAAGGACCTCAAGCCCCGGACGCGCCGGTGCTGTACCATACAGCCAGGTGGCAATGGCTTTTCTTGCCTCACCTACGAATTGCTTCACTTTGGGGAGCTGACATCACAGATTTGACATCGTCCGAACTTCAGTTTTTGGCGTTACGATCTTTTCATCTTGGGAGCACAGCACATGATGAAAGGACAGAATGAGGTCAGCTGCTTATTACGGGCTAATTGTTTTAATTCCCTGAACTAGAATACCAGTAACTGAATTTGAGGGCATAAGATCTCTGCAAAACCAGAGACCACATTCTAAAATTAGAGCGCTAATGAAGGCTCATGAATAGGCAAAAATCCCTCTAGGATTCTGAAGCTCGTGCTAAATATATCTATCTATATAATCTCAAACGTGCTCGACACGTGCGGCATCTGAAAAGTTCCTTACTCACTCACTGTACAACTATTAGCAAAAGCTATATGACCCCTATACATCAGGTACTTCCAGAGTTATATTTGCGGGATCTGTCTGACCTTTTCACTTTGAAAAGAAGCCAAGTTCTCAGAAAAACAAAGTAGTGAGGGTACAAGTCTATTTTAACAGCTATTTGAAGGGGTTCTTAGGTGTACCTGGACTCGTTTGCTAAAGCTGCACATAAAGCACGCCGGTGTTTTCTTTACAGCACACTCGTCTTGAAGTGGTTTCAGTTTCCCATTTGTTCTAAAAGGAGAAATTAGCAGATTATCTACAAATATACTACAGAACTGGTTTTAGCAAAACTGCATTTCTCCGATTTCCTGCCCTGTGTAAACAGCTTGGAGAAATGTGTAAGGCCAGTGGTTTCCATCCGTGATTCATGACCTGCTTAAGGGACTCATTAGAATAAAATGGCTGAGCAGCTTGCAGAACATACATCACATACCTCGTCTGTCTCTCTCATCACGATTAAACGTGTCCTTCCGTTAGTTTAATAACAGCAAAATCTCCATTCTTTCATCCGCAGCGGAGGCCTGGAATACAACTAGAGAGCTAACGCAGCGCCCCAACGTTCAGATGCAGTACACAATCTGATCGGTGCTCCACTGTCAGGAGAAAACAAAGCAGGTTGTTTGGGGTTTTTATTTAAAAAAAAACCCAAAAAACCAACAAACAACAAAAAAACCCAAAAAACCGAGAAAAAGAAATGCTTTGAATTTGTTTGTACGTGTGTATTTCTGTTACTGAAGCCATGCAATGAGCTGAAATCTCGCTGCAACATGCGGCAATAGTATAAACAGATTCTTCACAGAAGAACAGGATGAAGACCCTCAGAGGCCAGAAGGCAGTTGAGAGAACGCTTGCTCTAACTGGAACGCGGCCTTTTGATGTGTTTAATGAACAGCAGTTACTGCTTCTGCCACTTCCATCACCAAGACAGCAGCAGCACACGCTTTGCTGCTCTTGCCGTCCAGCCTTCACCTAACAGGAATTCAATTTGGTCTTTTGGAAAGTCTAAAGCCCACAACATTCCAGAGAGGACAGCTACCCAGCTGTTTTCTTTTTTTAGATGGATAAACTATTAGACTCCTCCATTGTAACATGCAACATGCCCAAAATATTTCCAAAATAAGATGATAACAGACGTAATCTGCCTACTCTTTCTGTTGTGTGTTTTTCTAATTGATATTAACACCCGTGACAGAGGGACAGATATTTTACCCCATATCTGCATTATACAGCTAGAGAGAAGTTTGTTTTCCACGTCATGTATTTGCATCAAAGAGCCATTTTTCCTCTGCAGACTCAAACCTGCTTTTTAGCTTTGTACAAAAGGTCCGTGTGCTCCAGCATACCTGCGGTAATGGAATCAATTCCAAAAGAAGCAAATTGCCAATATAAAGATAAAAACGCATGGTTTAGTAGCGAGTAAAGAAACCAGAACCGTAAGAAAAATAAGAGCAAGAAGTAATTCCTCCTCCCACGCATCAAGCCCACGGAACTGAAGCGGTTTCTCGATTACACAAAGCAGCTCAGCCTCGAAATGCTGATGGTGAGGATTTGTCCGTGGAACAACCCAACTGTGCTTCAAAAGGTGAGGGGAAAACATGGGAATTCAGATATTCCCTGACAAAACTACGAAGGATGTACACATGGCAAAACCAAGCCAGTATGTCTGTTTGCATATTTAGCATTTCTACAGCGCTGCAGATGCAGAGGGACGAATCCTTTTTAGATCATTTGAAATGTCGGTGCTGTGAATGAGAAGTGCTTTGAGTCACCGCTGTTAAAACCTTTTAGTAACACACGGAAATAGAACTCAACTGAGTTTAAAAATAAATGTTGGTGTACAGACTTTTAAGTGATTAGAGGGTTTAGTAAGGATTGAGGAAATGACTGTAATTCTCCAACACTGGCTCAATTCTGTACACAGAGAAATTGGTCAGATACAAAAGTGTCCTGGAAGTCAAAGCTGCCTGGGGTACCAAACTTCTCTTTTACAGCACGTGTAATGCCTTAGAAAAAGACAAATTTGTTCAACAAACACAGCTTAGAAAAAGACAAATTGAGTCAACAAACACAGCAAGAGAAAAAGTGCTGCTTTCAGCTGCACCTAAGCAACAACACCCCCCCTCCCCAGACTTCAACAGGAGTGTGAGCCCAAACGGCAGCAGACAAAGGAGAGGGGAAGACCCTTCCCCAGAGGAGTACAAACCACTGTGTTCACAGCTCGATCACGCACACTCGGCCCTAGACAGAATGCAGACATTGTTTTCATCACAAACAGGCTCATTACACACTTCAGATTCTAATGCTTTCAGTTGTAGCTGGAATTCTTTGAAATGAAAGTTGTAAATAACCTCCAATAAACTTAGTCCCTTACACAATAAATAAGAAGCATCAAGAATCTTCATGGCATTGAGATGCATAGAATGATTAAATGGTCTGAAAGTCTATTAAAAAAAAAAGGAAACAAAAAAACCAAAACAAAACAAAAGTCCTTTGCTACTGCAAAAATCAGTTTATGTTCTTCAGAGAATGGCCGTAGGGATACGTGCCAGTGCCAAACCACGCGGCAGGGCGAGGGGTGTTACTGCATCCCAAACCACTGCTCTTGATCTGCCCACTGAGCTGCCTCACTGTCGCTGCCTTCCAAGTCCCCCTCTTCTCCGCTTCCCTCCATATCATCCACATCTTCTTCCTGGGTTGCATCTGTTGGACTTTCCTCTTTTTCCATTTTCTGCATTCCTTCGAGTGACTTCTGATCGTTTGGATCCAAGCTGCAGAAAGTAAGGAAAAGAAAGCATCATCCTAATACTTTTCTTTTTATTTGTGACGTTATTGTTAAAAAGACAAACCAAACCAAACCCTCGTCTTGTTGTCTGCATTTCCCACTTAACATCATCAAGAAGTTCACTTCAGTAGATGATGCAACTTCTCCTCGGTCTGACTGCAACACCGAGTAGCAAATCTTTATATAAACCAATTTTGATCCTCAAGAATGAGCTTATCTAAACATCACACTCTTCTAGAAAACTTAACTCTTCCAGACAATACTAATTATCAAGTGACATGAAAGCAGTAAAAATTTAAATGATCAAATATATGAAAGCAAAAAAACCCCAGCTGATCCATTTAAGCTATATAAGTTTATAGTGGACATAATGTGCTAGATTTAAGGTAAATTGAACTTGTTGCAGTCAAAACGTGGTAACATTTAACGTGGTAACAACCTGAAATAAACATCTGAGGTTATGTTAATTTGAAACACGCTATTTAAATTTACTTAATAGCTCATTTTTACATAGCACCTTCTAAAGGAATGGAGCTTAAGGTGCCAGACTATATAATAATTAATTACTATAAATAAATCCATGCTGTAATCCTTTCATGAATCAAGGAACTGCACGCCTAGCGCGTGCTTAGCATTAAGGCAGTCTCTACATCTTGTACTTCTTGCTACAAAAGCTTATTTATGACCAACTAATTCATTACCAGGACATCATTTGTATGGTTTGGTTTGGTTTAAGGGAGAATAATGTAAAGCTACCTCTGATACACATCCTAATCAATTAGTGGCTCAACTTCTTTCTTAATTAATTACCAGTTCTTACAAATACACTGCAGTCTGAGTCTGTGCTTTACCTCAGGGCAATGCTGTACTGGTCCATCGCTTCCTGATACTCGTTGACAGCTACAAGGAAGTCTCCCAGTATGCGGTGCAGAACACAGTCACTCTGATTAGCCAGAGCATTCCTCAGCAAAGCGATTCCATCTTCGTACTTTTGTTCTCTACCTGTTCATATGCAAAGCTACAGTTTAAATTCGTAGATCAGATAAACCTATAAAAAGTCACGAGCGTACACAAAGAGCCATCACAACGCAAGACTTTCTTCCTTTGGAACTCTCAGCACGGGGGATTAGTAGCGATACACTTTTTGCAAGATTTCCTTCTAAACAATGGCTTTTTTTAGCAATAACTGTTAAACTCACAATGTATGTACTTTAAAAGTCAGAACATTTTGTTTGCAATTGTTTTCAGTGCTACTGCAATTAACTCCCGTGATTTTTCCTTCACGATAGAACCGATACAGCCTGGGGATTTAAATGTTAGATCCTTCACGCCGGCGAGGCTGCGGAACACTCTTCCGTGTAAAGCAGAACGTTTAAAGTAAGTTGACATGGGGGGGAAAAGAAGAACCAAAACAACACCAACCAAACATAAAGAAACTTACTAAGAAGTTCTGCTTTCTTTACCACAGCTTTAATGTAATCGGGTCTTTGCGTTAGCGCTTTGTCCAGTAATGTCTTTGCCTTTTCCTGAGTGACTGGGTCTTCCAGACAGACTGTTGCCAACAGAGTGAGTGTCTGTGCATTTGCTCCCAGAGTTTTATACACGTTATTTGCCATAACCATGGCTTCGCGGATGCTGTTGGATGCCAGGTAACATTCGATGAGACCTGATGATATAAAAAAGAAAACATTTTGGTTTTTAAGTGAGCACTACAGGCACTCCCCCCCTCCTCAGTTCAGACCTCAAACGCCTGACGCTCCAATAAGCAAATAAAAATTGCAATTGAGAAAGTGATTCTATACATTTTAACATATCCATTCTACAGATAATCGATGGCTTTGCTTTTATTTACAGGCAGGTACCAAAAAAAATAAAGCTTAAGTACACCCAGTGTAAGAGTTTTGTCCAATCCCAGTACTAAGATATGGATACTTCACCTGGACTCTTCAGAAATTACTATTAACTTGAAGCTGCTCTTGAGATCAACAAGGTTTAAATAAATGTGACAAAATAAAGCTTCGTGTGGAACTAACCAAACAGTTAATGTCATCAGCTAAAAGTGATCAGCTTAGAACACCCAAGTCTCCTTATATGTAGATTAAACAATAAAAAAAGTCCATTTTGGAGATCATTCTTACAAATGCATGCCTCCCCTAGTGCCCCTCACCTGACAGCTTCTACTAGAGCATTATAGGTTTTCTGCTCAGAAATTTATTTACTAGGAAGTCAGCAGGAGAAAAGAACTGCCTGTCCCTTTGCCTGATCATCATCAAGACACCAGCTTTCACACCAAGCCAACGCTGTACATGGGAGCAGCTTCAGCTCACTCACCCTCGTAGCAATCCAGCCTGCAAGGCGCGAGACGTATGGCTTCACGGAAGTGGATAATTGCCTCCTGCACTCGGCCCATATTCCTCAGAGCAGCTCCTTTCAGCAGGAGAGCTTGGACACTGTTACTATTAAGCTGGATTGCTTTGGCTCCTAAGTATAAGGCACGAGAGTATCGTTTGCTGTAGAAACTATGACACCTATGGAAAGACAAAGCAGATCGTAAACATCTGTCTGTGCACACTCATAGAAGTTTAAAAGCAGAGGAAAAAAAATAAAGTTACAGGCAACTGCTGAACTTCTTGTATTTAAAGTGAAGAATCTATGTTCAGGGAAAAAGACTCTTCAGGAGTTTTAAAAAAAAAGGCAGTATGAAAATTAACTGTTAGAGCTATTTAACAAATCGTTGTTATTGCTCAAGTGGGGTAACTAATAGCTTTAAACATACAGAAAACAACCAAAATAAATTAGCTATCTCTAAATATCTAAGTTACCCCAAGAACAGAATAGATAGAAAAGCACCTTCTGTATCAACTATAATTCAGCGCGTGCAGCAAATCAAGAGCTGAGGTAAGAAAGACAACTTACCCAGATACCACCCAGGGTTCTGCGTGTTGATCAGAAATATTGAAGAGACGGCAGCCCAAGTTCTCCACATCCTCCAGTCGACCTTCACGTGCCAGTAAATAACCATATACATCCATCCCTGAAAAGAAAGATTTTAAGTTCATTCACAATAAGAAAAAAAAAAAAACAAACAAGGAAAACCTACCAAAACAACAACAAAACAAACAAAACCACCAAAACAACAACAAAAAAAACCAAACAACAAAACACCAAACCAAACACCACAAAGAAAACCAAACCCACAAACATCTACTTTAAACCGTGCAACGACCAGTAACTGTTCAATAAAGAGCTTCTGAATGTAAACTCTGACTTGAAAGCCAGGCAGGACAATGACAATACTCCTCTGCGTGTAGCTGCTACTCTAATGGTGCTCAACGGATTGTTACACCAGGTAAACTTTTCTTTTAGGATTTACTCACCCTTTATTAAGTAAGGATCCAGCATTTGTGCTTGTTCAAATTTTAGAATAGAGTTTTTATTATCTCCTGCTCGGAAATACAGGTCTGCTAAGCTCCCCAGTAAGTCTACGTTATCCCTCAGCAAGGACTTTTTCTCTAAAGAGCTGTAAGAGAAAAAATAAAATAAATAAAAAACCCCTGTTATTTATGTAACAACATTTTAAATACAATTATACATAAACATTAATATATTATTTGATTACATCCTGCTCTTTGAACTCTTACCAAATGGTATTTATTGCTCTTGTGTTATCTCCAGTATGCACAAAAGCATAAGCCTTGATCCACACGGAAAGCCAGTCCAAGTTAGGGATACTCTGAATGATGTTGATCGTCATGGAGGCCACTTCGGCACCTTTCACCGACAGCGAGAGCAAGCCTGTTCGGAGCAGCAGATACATCCATTTCAGCCACCAGAAACTGCTTTTTTTTTTTTTTTTTTTAATACAAATTCATTGTCTGAAGACCAGAAACTCCCTCCCTTAACAAGCAGCTTGTTAGAATGCCTTTGACAATTTGCAAACGTTGGCGTTACGCACAAATGCAAGAGAGTTACCCGATCCCAAGCAGCATTCCAATTAAAATGCTGTTTAATACTGAAATACCAAGTGTGAAGACGCCTACCTAGTATGGCATCGAGGGCTAAAGGGCACTGCCTCAGTACTTCTTTGTAGCTTGTAACAGACGAGCGTTCTTGACCTGCTTTCTTGTACAGATTTGCCAACATCATATTGATCTACAAGCAACAGAAATGTTGGCAGAGTCAGAGATGAGAAAGAAGAAATCCTCACGAAGAAAAGGTCACAACTTTTCAGGTATGTCTGCCTCCCTCCCTCCTGTTCTGAAGACAAAAATGACCTGCTCTCCTTCTGAGATCACTGCCATCTACTACATAGTATAAAATGAGAACAGTTTCTTCTTTCTGAGTCTTATACTCCTTTGTGTTTGCATGGTGCATCTTGAAATCTCAGTGGTTTGCATACAGTAAGTCAAGAGGTGGGCAAGCCTTTATATATGACGCTAGAAAGGGCCTCCACATTGATGACTTTAGGCTCCTCTCAGCTGATCTCACCATATCAACAGAAGTCTTTGACAGAGTTAGCTGAGGAAGACAGAGAAGTTTCCATTTATCCTCGAATGAAGTCATGATTGATGAAAGAACAGAAATTATTTGAGCTCTACACAACACAAGTAGCTGATTCCTGCCACAACACTTTATTTTCCTAATGTGTATAGGTAAAAAGTTTGCTTTTCATGGTGCCAGCTGTCCATAGCTCTTCCACGGAGCCCAAGACTCTGCTTTGTGGTTGTAGCCAGGCAAAGGACATGAATTTAAACAATTCCTTTGGCTCTCACATTCACAAGTTTGTCTCTAAAGTGCAGGAAATGATCCAGTCAGGAACCTGGCGATCGCTCGCGAACTTGTGGTAGAAATACATTTCACATCTAACTCAGCTATTCGCCATCGTGGAAATTCTCCTGGCAGATGCTTCCCTTGTGACCAGCTGTTATTTTTTAGTATAAAAACTATTCCTGAAAACATGCAAAGAAGAACTATCGAGTGGCTGACACAGATTTCAAGCCTTATGTATGGATAGGACAAGGGGCAGTGGTCGCAAGGTGAAACACAGGAAGCTCCACCTCAACGTGAGGAAAAACTTCTGCGCTGTTCCAGTGACAGAGCCTGGAACAGGCTGCCCAGAGAGGTTGTGGAGTCTCCTTCTCCGGAGACTTTCAAGCCCCTCCTGGATCTGTTCCTGTGTGGGCTGCCCTGGGTGATCCTGGGCTGGCAGGGGGGTTGGACTCGCTGATCTCCAGAGGTCCCTTCCAACCCCTGCCATTCTATGGTTCCATGATGTACAAATACTTTAGAAACTTTGAGAATTAGAAAATAAAAAAGTGTTTCTACATCCTCATACACGAGCAAAATCCTGAACCTGCCACATGCAGTACCGAAGAGTTAACCGGGTAATGCACACAAAGAAATAAAGACACACAAACGTTTAACTCTTCTCACTTTTTGTTTTGAATTCTTCCTAACAGCGGGAATACAAAATCTTAAGAAATAAACAGTTAATTTCAAATAATATTTCCAAATTTAACTAATACAAAAGCAATTACCAGGACAAAATGTCATTATACCTACAGGCTATGTTCTTTTTGACCAGCTCCCAGCCTACAGATTCAAGATACGCGGACCAAGGACTCGTGACAGTCTGCCAGAACTAACCTTTGGGGTCCTCTGCCTGGAAGGAATCCCATCAAGAATAGCAATGGCATCTTTATCTTGCTTCAGCATCGTGTAACATTCAGCCATTTTATACTTCACTTCAATTTCAGATGGTAAGCACTGAAATAAATTAAAAAAAAAAGGGGGAAACTTTAAAGTACAATGCTGTTTTAATGCAGAAAATAACTGAATAGCGTTCCCTCCTTAAATGCTTGCACTGTGTTGAAAAATAATCCACTGCAGAAACTTAACAGTGCAACCTGCTGAGGGTTGCTCCTGTCTTCAAATGAAAAGTGTGAATTCCACCCACAAAAAATAGCCCCTTGTGTTTATTAAGCTTTGCATTAGAAAACACCACACTGGCATTTTCAAGATGAAATAGGCTTAGATAAGTTTATTTTGCATGAGAAATCTGCAATCTGATGGTACAATATTGAGCCAGCAACAGTAATTGTAAAGCACATTAGTTAATTTTTAAATACCTGGCTTTGGGGTGTTGATGCTGCGTTCCCAGTAGAAGGTCTTACTTTTGAAGTTTTACTTAATGCTTTTTTCTGCTGCAAGGCCATTGTATACTTACTTACAGCATTCCTATATTCTTTATCATGGAAGAGAGAGTCTGCGTGATATACGAGGAGCTGGTATTTCTGAGATGGTGAAAACAACTCCCTAGAAGAAATGAAGAGAAAGGTTGAGATCTGCTAACTCTGGAAGAACCAAAACCTCCGAAGTGTCTGTAGCTTTGGTTTGTCTGGTTTCGACTTCTAACTCCTGCTCCCTTCTTTACTACGCTGGAAGGACCCTTGAGTAACAGGTATTATCTCCTCACAAAGGTATTATCTTGCCAATTTATTTTATCTGTATTCAAACAAAGGTAATAACCATTCCTGACACCTCATCAGTAACAACTTAAGTTTAGCTGCTTGGCCCTAAGGGAGGAGCCCCCACCCTCCATAACAAACCTCTCGCTGTCAGCGTGTGTCTGTTAAAACAAAACTTGTTTGAACAGGTTCCAGCTTACCAGGTAACCCAGCTCCGTGGAGAGCTACCCCGGTGCTAACTCACACGTTCCTACATTTTATAACCCCACCTTGTAACACTTCTGCCCTGTCTGCACAGATGTTGGAAGAGTTGGGGTTTGAGGAAGGGATTTTGGATTCAATGAGAACCTCAAAACCCGTCCCACATGTAAAATCTCTTATAGGGAAGTCTTGAAAAATAAAGGGAATGGCTTGAGTCAGGGGAACAGCCGTGACCTACACAGGGAACCCCTGTGAGAAGATCGCTCCACGTCTGCCAGGCCACTCGTGCTGTTCCCTGTGCCCCCAGAGGGTCCAGAGCCGGGATTCACCCCCAGCAGGGCCGGGGACCGGCCTCGGCGGGAGGGACGGCTCTAAAACGACACCTCCTTCCCTGCCCGTAAACGCACCCGCCCCCCACACACACTCCCGCCAGCTGCCGCCTGGCC